>JAJJKW010001645.1:0-50250 GCA_023805745.1 Isotricha sp. YL-2021b | reverse complement strand
ATATGTTAAAATGATAATAATTATTGTTGTTCCTCCTATAATTATATTTTCAATTCAAATATATATTACTATAAAAATAGATAAAATTATATTAAAAAAAAAATCATTTAAAAAAAAAAGGATATTATAAAATAAATCTAATCTTCAGACTGATTATTATGAAAATGAAGCATTTGTTCATAAATTAAACTTCTTAATTTTTCTTTAGAAATATCATTTTCATCATAAGAATAATCAAAAATACCATCAGCAGTAGGTTCTTGTTCAGGATCATGTAATCCTTCAAAATAAGGATGAGCAATGCATTGTTCAACAGTATATCTTTTTTGAGGACTAAAAGTTAACATTTTTCCTAATAAATCTAAAGCAACTGGATTAGCATTAGGAAACATAATATTAAAATTTTGTTTAGTTCTTCTTGCTAATTTTAATATAAAAGTTTTAATATTTTGATTAGTAATAAATTCTAAATCACTTTCATTAGGAGAACCTAAAACAGAAATTATTTTTTGTAATTCATCTAAATAATTATCTCCAGGAAATAAAGGTTGTCTTCCTAATAATTCTGCAAAAATACATCCAATAGACCAAATATCAACAGCTTTACTATAATCATCAGGTGATAAAATAGCTTCTGGAGCTCTATACCATCTTCCAATTAATTTTTCATTTAATTCTCTTTTTGAATCATCATAAATCATTTCATTAGTTAATTCAACTGGTAAATTTGGATCATCAATTAATCTTTTTACTGAATTATCATCATCTTTTATTGGTCCATGATCTAAACCTAAATCACATATTTTTAAATCACAATTTTTATTTGCTAAAATATTTGCTGGTCTTAAATCTCTATGAATTACATTTGCACTATGAAAATATAATGTTCCTCTTAATATTTGATATATAAAATATTGAATATGATCATCACTTAATTCTTGTCTTGAATATATTACTCTATGAAGATCAGTTTCCATTAAATCTGTTATTATATATACATCATTAAATGAAGAATGATTTTCTTGTTTTGGAACATCTAATAATGTTATTAAATTTTCATGATCAAAAAAACGTAAAAGTTTTATTTCCCTTAATATTCTTCTTGCATCATTTTTATCATCAAATGCATTTGTTACTTTTTTTATTGCAACATTTCTTGATTCTTTTTTATCATAACATGAACACACTGTACTATATGATCCTATTCCTATTTGTTTTATAAATTCATATCTTTCATCTATTTCAAATTTTACTCCTGATATTGTAAATGTTCTTTTTGATGGTTTTTCTCCCTTTTCTTTTGGATTTGTTTTATTGTTTTCCATTTTTTTTAAATTAAAATTTAAGATTAAATTTAAGATATAAATATTTAAATTTTAATTCTTTTGAAATTATTTTAAAAATCAAATTTTCTTTAATTATTTATTATTTAATATCTTTTAAACTTGCTTTTAATTCTTCAATTCCTCTTTCAAATTCATTATATTTATCTTCAATATTTTTTTTAATTGCTTGAATATCTTCATCAGATATAATATCATTTGGTTCAAATTTTATTTTATCATCAAAATCAAAATTAAAATTTTTTGGGTCTAATTTTTCATTAAGAGAATTATCATCTTTTTCATCTTCTAAAAAAAATCCTTCCATATCTCTTGGAATACCATCTAACATTTTTAAACTTGGAAACATTTCTATAATAGTTTCTCTATAATTATTTGTTTGACAAATTGGATTTGATGTATTTCTTTCTTTATCATCTTCAAATGCCATTATTTGAAATGTTATTTTTTCTATTCTTTTTAATTTTTTAAATTTAGATGATAAAGGCCCATTTATATTATTACCATGTAATTTTAAATGTTTTAAGTTTATTAAAACTTCTAATCCATCAATACTTGATATATTATTAAATGATAAATCAAGAAAAACTAATTGAATTAATTTATTAAGTCCTGAAATAGAACTTATTTTATTTTTAGATAAATTTAAAAAGATTAAACTTGTACATTGAGGAATTGCATTTAATTTAGATATACTTTTATTCTCTAATGTAAGATTAAATACTGTTTCTAAATCGAATTTTCCTGTTATTGCTTTTATATATTCAACTGAAGGGTTTATTTCTTTTATCATTATTTTTATATTATTTATTTATTTAAAATTAATTTAAAATTAATTTTATATGTTTTAATTTTGTTTATTTTTTTATATTAAATAATATGTATATTTATTATATTAATTTAATTAGAAAATGAAAAAACAATTTATTTTTAGATTTATTTCTTATTTTTTAATTGATATTAAAAATAGTAAATTAAATGTAAACTCAGTATTATATACAAATATATAATTAATAAAAAGAAATGATAATATAAAATAAATGTAAATGGTAAAACATCTTTATTCATCTTTATAATTAGTTTTACCAATTTTAATAAATTTAATTTTTTTCTTTGAAGGAGGAGGTAAAATATCATCAAAATGTAATGTTTTTTGTGTAATTTTTGCACCATAATATTCAATAAATTCTCTATGATTACCATTGAATGAGTTTCCAGATAAATTATTATTTAAATTCTTTTTAGTAAATTCATCATTTTGGATATTTCTAAATGAATTATCAGAGCTATATTGTTTATAAAATGAATTAGAAGGGGGATTTTTATCAATTCCTAATTGAACTATATTAAAATTAAAATTAGGATCATAATCTTTTGGTCTTTTATCATAAACTATTTTTTTTTTTTTTAAATTCATTGGAAGAATATTATTATTATTAATATTAATTTCATGAATTAAATGATTAGATGAAGATAATTTTGGTGTTATTGTATTAATTGAAAATGTTTTATTAAATTCTCGAAAATTATGACAAAAATTTTTATTTATTTGATTATTTAAATATTGATCAATTAAAGTTCTTTCAGTTAAAGGAAGTGGAGATGTACTTTCATCTTTTAAAGATATATTAATATTTTTTTCTGAAGGAACAGAAGAATTTTTAAGTATTTTTTTTTCTATTTTCATTACAGTTTTTCTTTTATAATTTGGTGTTTGAAATATTTGATTTTCTATTGTTTTATTATTAGAATTTGGGAAACTTATATCTTTTTCTTCCTTATTTCCTTTATCTTTTTTTAAATTCTGAAATTTTGAAGAAAAAATGTTTTTATCTATTTTTTCTAATATTTTTCCAGCATATTCAATAGGAGATAAATCCTTTTTAGAAGTTGGTTTTATATATTCAAATGATTTTGGTTCTTCTTTTTCTATTTTTTTTCTTGTTATTATCTTTTTTTCAGAAATTGAAGAATCAATTTCATATTCTTCTCCTTCTCCTTCTTCTTCTTCATCATCAGAATTATATATTTCATTTATATTATTTTCATTTATATTATCAATCATTTTTTCTTTCTTTTTTTCATAATTTTGTTGAATAACTTCTTTATTTTCAATCTTATTATTTTTCTCTTTATTTTTTATATCTTTTTTCTCTTGAATTTTAATCTTATCTTTAATTTCTATTTTATCTTTAATTTCAATTTGTTCTTTAATACCAATTTTATCTTTAATTTCAATTTGTTCTTTAATACCAATTTTATCTTGAATTTCAATTTTATTATTTTTATCAATTTTATCTTTAATTTCAATTTTCTCTTTATTTTCTATTTTATCTTGATTTTCAATTTTATCTAAATTATGAATTTTATCTTTAATTATATTATCCATATTTTTATCTTTTGAGACTCTTTTAGATATAGGATTAAAAAATTTTTTATTGGGAGCAGTTAATTTTCTAGCAGGATTAATTATTTTTTTTTCTTTTTTATCATTATTATTTTTTTGACTTTTTGAAGATAAATCGACTCTTCCAGATTTACTTCTACTAGGAGAAGTAGTATGTAAAATTTCACTTTCATTAGAATCATTTTTATTTGTACTTAATTTTCTATTTGGTTTTTTTTTTTGTTGTTTATCTTTTAAATCAAAATTAACTTTTGTTTTATTAATATTTTCCTTATTTTCCTTATTTTCCTTTTTTTCATTTATTTTTGAATTAATATTTTTATTATCATTATCTTTCATAATTTTATTTTTTTGTTTTATTGGACTTGCTAAAATAGATTTTTTTACCTTTTGTTCAATTGGAGAATTACTTGTTAATGAACTCATTCTTTTTGATTTTATTTTATCTTCTTCACTTTCAGTCATTGAATTATTACTTGATGATTTTATATTTTTTTTTGATTTATCTGATTTCAAAATATTTTGATTTGAATTTATATGTTGTTTTTTTTTTAAATTATTATCAGGTTCATAATCAATTTCATGTGAAGTTAATTTTTTAACTAATTTTCTAACTTTTTTTTTCCTTTCAAATTCCTCTTCTTCATCACTTATAATTTGATTCATACTTTTTCCTTTTTTAAAATCATAATTTAAATCAACTTTTTTTAATTCATCAGAATCAATTGATTCATTTTCTTTATTAAAATCTAATTTATGAACAAGATTAGAAATTTCTTTTTTTCTTACTTGTTTTAATGTTCCTAAATTTCTTCTAAATCTAATATCTTTTATAAAATCTACCATATTTCCAAATCTAAGTTTTACTTTATCAAATTCATGTTTTCCTTCATTATATTTTTCAATTGCAGTAGCAGCATCCATTTTATATATTAATAAGTGATCTCCTAATTTTTTATCAATTTCTTTTTTCATATTTATTATTTTTTGCCATTCAATTTCCATTTCTTCACTTCTTTTTTGTAATTGTTGTGCTTCTTTAATATTATTTATTCTTACATCCATTATTTTTTCATTTATTATTGAATCTTCTAATTTTAAATCAACTTCAAGATTTTTACATTTATTATCACAATATAAATTACTTCTTTGTTCTGCTGCATTAACTATTGTTACTACTTCTTTAACCATATTTTCTATTTTTGTTTTTAACTCTTTTAAATCATTTTTCATTTGATCTTTTGCTGTATTTAATAAAGAGACATTTTGAATATTATATAAAATATATTCTCCTAAATTTTTATGTTGAGCTTGTGCTCCAATAAATCCTGGAACAGTTAAATTTTCTAAATATATTTTATCATATTTAAATCTTGCTTCATTTAAATCTTTTATTATATTGTTTACTCTAATTTCATGAGTTATAATTTGAGATTCAGCTTTTTTTTTAAATATATCAATTTCATTAAATTTATCTAATTTTACATTTATTGTTGCTATTGAATCAGTAAAAGTATTATTTATTGCTTCTAAACTCAAAAATTTTGTTTTTATTTTATCAAACATTTTTTTCTTTTCGTTTTTGTCATCTTCAATTTTTTTATATATTTCACTTTTTAATTTATTTAATTGAGTAAATAAATCATTTTGAACTTTTGCTAAATCTAGTAAAGATATATTATTATCTAATAAATCATTTTCTGATAATTGAAGATTTTCTGTATTCGACATGTTCAATTTCTTCTGAATTAAAAAATAATTTTTATGAGAAATAAAAATAGAATATAAAAATAAAAACATTAAAATTAAAAAAAAAAAATATTAAAAAATGAAAAAGTAATAGAGGTATATTCTTTTAGTATAAAATGTTTTTCATTATAATATTAAATAATAAAAAAAGTCTTTTTCCTTTTTTATAATTGAAATTATATTGTTCTTTTTTTTCTATTTATTTCTTAATAATCTTTTTTTAATAAATATTTGTTTTTTATTACCTTAATTCGGAAAAAACTGTTCATTCAAATTTTTACTTTTTGTTAATTTTGTAATCCTTTCCTAATTTCTCTATATATATTTTTAATCTTTCCCAAGAAAAAAAAATAATGAAAGAATTATGAAATCCTTTTTTTTTTTGATATATAAAATAAAAAAGAATATTTAATTGATTTTTAAAAAATACTATAATTTGATCAATTATTATTATAAAAAATAATAAAATAAAAATAAAAATTTTAGTGAAAGTATTGGAATTAAATAATTTTAGCTTTAAATATAAATTAGAAATTCTTGTCCCTTATAATTATTTTTATATAATAGAAAATAAATAGATTACTAAGTTTTTAACCTATTATCTTCAATTTTTAATTAAATTTATAAAGAAAATAATAAAACTTTCAATTATTTTTTAATAAATTATATATCATCATTGTCTTGAAAATAATTACCTTGATTTTCTTTTATTAAATTTGCTTTTTCTATACTATTTTCTTCATTTTCTTGGTACCCAATTTCTTCACCATCATTATTATTATTTTCTCCATTATTATCATTTTCATTATTATTATTTTCTTCATTATTATCATTTTCATTATTATTATTTTCTTCATTATTATTATTTTCATTATTATTATTTTCTTCATTGTCATTTTCATTATTATTATTTCCTTCATTGTCATTTTCATTATTATCATTTTCATTATTATTATTTTCTTCATTATTATTATCATCATCATTATTATTATCTTCATTATTATTATATTCATTTTTTTTATCTTGATTATTTTCTGTTTTTTCTAACACTCCTTTATTTATTAAATCATTTTTTTCCAAATTTTGCAATAAACTTTTATCTCTTATTCCTTTTAATTTTTTTTGTTCATTTTCTTCTTCTTCTACTTTTTCTTCATTTTCATTTTCTTTGTTTTCTTCTATTTCATTTTTATTATTTTCTTCCACTTCCTCTTCTTCTTCTTCTTTTTTTTCTTCTTCTTCTTCTTTTTCATCTTCTTCTTTTTTTTCTTCTTCTTCTTTTTCATCTTCTTCTTTTTTTTCTTCTTCTTCTTTTTTATTATTTAATTTTTCTTTTCTTTCTTTAACAATATTATATAAATAAAATGAATTAGCATCTAATCCTAAAGGAATTTTTGAATTTAAAGTTAAATCCAAAACTTGTTCTAATTTATCATATATTTGATTCATTTTTTCATCTAATTCATAATTTACTCTAAAAGCTAAAATATCTGTTGATTGATTTTCTAATTCCTCTTCTTTTTCTCCTAAAATTTTAAAATAATTTTTAAAATCATCAGCTGACATAGTCCTTCTTTGTTTAGTATATTTCATATAAATTTCTGTTAAAAGTTCTTCAATATCATCATTAGTTCCATTAGTTTTTTGAATGTAATCTGCTAATATTAAATCTGCATTATTTTTTAGTTTATTAGTATAATGTATATCATTTATACATTGAGAATATATTTCATATACTTTATCATATTTAGTTTGAATTATTTGATGACGTGAGTTAACATCTTTATTATTTATTTTTTTATTTTCATTTTTTTTACAAAAATCTCTTGTTGTTTTTATATTAGATAAAACTTCACTTTGTAATGTTATAGCATATAATTTTACACTTTCAACTAAATTATCTATATCAACTTGAGTAACTCTATGATTTTCATGCTCTTTATTTATTCTACATATGTTACAAATAAATTCTTTACAATTACGACAATAATTTCCAATAATATCACTTTTACAAGAACAAATAAATATATCTTTTGATTTATTTGGTTCTATTTTGCTTATATAATTAAAATATTTTCTTTCTTCTTCTTGATATTTTGGTCTTTCATTTTGATAATAAGGTAAAATTTTTATAAAAATTTGATTTTTTCTTTTGAAAAAATCCCCTATTACACTATTTTCAAAGGGAGTTATATCTTTATGCTGATAAACTAATTTTATATCTGAATTTATAGGATAAAATAAATTTTTTGCTAATTCTTTTATATATTTTAAAGTTTTATATGGTGGAATTTCTGTTGTTATTTTTCTTCCTTGAAAGTCAAGGTTAGTTCTAATTTTTTGTCTTAATAAAGCAGACATATACTTTTATATTATTTATTGTAACTGTAATATAAATAAAAATATAAAAAATAAATTATTTTTTGTAATATTTTTGAAATTTTTAATTGATTGTGAAAATAAATATTTTGAAAATTCTCATTAACATTATTTGAAAAAGATGAATAAATTTCTCAACTAATGCTCCAAATTTATTTAATTTAATTATAGCCAATAATTTTAGCAAAAATTTTTCAATAAATAAAATAAAAAAGATGAATTAATGAAAATATCAATTTATTTTTAAAATAATCTTTTTTTTCAATATTTTAATGTTTAAAGTATTTAAAAAGAGTTCTTTATAATATTTTTTTAAGATGGAAAAAAAATTACTTTTTTAATATTTTAATAAAATATTTATTTAGATAAAGGAAGAATATAAAATAAATAAATTATTTCTTAATTTTTTATTAATTATTATTCATTAACATTAAATAATTTTACAAAATATAATCAATCTTATAAAGAAAAAATATTCAAATAAATAAAATTGATATTATTTTTCCAACCAATTTATTTTTGAGTTCATTGGAATTTAGAAAGATTTAATTTATATTTGTTAAAGATTTATTACTTATTATTAATAATATAAATCTATTTTTTTGAAATATTTACTTAAAATTAAAAATAATTTTGTTTTCTTGATATAATATTTTTCTAATTCTTTTCTATCAACTTTTTAAAATCATTTTTTCTTTTTTTCAGTTTATTCAAAATAATTTTAAATTTTCTAATTTATTTAAATAATTATCATTATTTTTTATTTTTTCCTTTTTCTTCTGTCATTGGTTTTTTCTTTTTAAATATAAACTTATAAATTATTATTGAATTATATTTCCCATGAAAAATTTTATAAATCAGATTAATACATAATTCATTGTTATTTTTTTTGTAATGTTTATTGAAAAAATAAATAAATATTCAAAAAAATTATAAAAATTTTTTGATTTTTTAAAATTATAATTGAATATCATTTTTAGTTTTTTAATTTTTAATATAAAATAATAATAAAATGATAGAATCAAATATAATTAATTGGATTGATTTTGGAGATTCAATGCAACTTTTAGATGTCTATACAAAGAAGAAATTAATAAAATTTTTTAATTTAATGAAAGTTTTGATAAGTTATAAAGATTTTTCAATCTTTTTCTTTATAATAATGAAATTTTTTTTCTTTGTTCAGGTAATGATGATAACTATTGTAAATATTGAAAAAAATTCAGATGATAATGCAGTAAAGATTTTACAATATATTTCAAAAGTTATATTTATTCAAGAAATTATAACAGATAAACAATCATATAAATTAGCTGTATTATGTACTACAGGTTTAACTGTAATTATATTAATGTGTTTAATTTACTTAATTATTTCAATTAAAATAGGTAGATTTTATATTAAATTTCCAATAACAATTTTGAATATAATTATTATCATTTTAATGAAATATTTAATTGGACCAATTGTTCAAATTTCTCTTATGGCAACTGATTGTGATAAGGGAATTCATACTTATTTAAATGTTAAATGTTATTCAGATATATTTCATTTAATAGTTACAATCATTTCAGTTATTAATTTACTTTTTTATTTAATTTCTTCAATTGCTCTTTCTATTTATTATAATGAAATAGGCTCAATTAATGAAAGTAAAGTTTGTGCTAGAATTAATTGTAATTATGAAATTTATGTAAATATATCAAAAATATTAATGTTTTTAATTGCTTATTTTATCAAATTTCATCTTGAAAATAAAAAAGTTTATAGAATCTTTCTTCAAGGATATGTTTTCTTTAATTCTTTATTTTTTTCGATTTATGTATATCGGTTTGTACTATATTATGAGGATAAAATGAATAAAATGATTCAATTTGGTTGGGTTTTTGTTACTTGGTTTGCTTTTGTAATTACTATAAAATCAATTTTTAAAATTAATGATACAACAATTTTTCATTTAATTGGATGGTTTGTTTTAGGATGTACTTTATATTTTATGAATGAATTTAGACAAGAATATTTATTAACAGATTTTAATATTTTTGAAGCTAAAAGTTTAAAAGAAATTGAAATGTTTACTATAACTTTATTTAATTTAATGAATTTAAGAAGTGTTAAAGCTAAAACTTTATTAGTTGGAATTATTAAAAGATTCGAAGAATATGTTTCTAATTCTCCTGAATTAAATGAAAAATTTATTAAATTAGGTCAAAATGATCATTTAAAAAAAAAATTTAATTCTGCAAATGCACTTCCTGTACTTTCAATAATATTTATAATTTATGACCATCATTCAGATAAATCATATTTAAAAAATGATATAGTTTTAAATATGTGTTATTTCCTTATGAATAAAATCAAAAATCCAACATATACAATTTCACTTTGTTCTAAATTAAAAGTAAATAGTCATAAACATTTATATTTTAAATATATTTTAATGGAAGAAATAAAAGAACATATGGTAAATAAATTATCAAAAAGTAATAATAAAGAATCAATTAAACATGTTCAAATTGGAAGTGTTATATTATATAATATTTATATGGATTTATTTAAAATTAAAATTTATGATGCAGCATGTAGTCAAATTGAATATTTTGATGTTTTAAAAAATAATGTAAGCACACCAAAAACAACTGAAAATTTTTTAAAATTAGGAGAAGATATTTTAAGATTGAGAAAAGAAATATTAAAATTATGGGAAAAATTAGTAGAATTAAATCCATTTAGTGATGAAAGTGAGAAAGATTATATGTTATATTTAGAAACAATATTACAAGATGATATTTTAGCAAGAACAGAAGCAAAGAAATATTCTACTTTAAAAACAAATAAATTATCAGAAAGAAATAATATTTATCATTCAATGTTTATTCAAGATTTATCATCAATTTTATTAGTTGATGGTTATCAAAATTTAGGGAAAATTTTATATACTACACCAAATTTCCCTTCTTTGTTTTTATTTAGTGGAAAGGAAATTTTAAATATGACTGTTGATGATTTAATACCAAATGTAATTCAATCTTTTCATAAAGATTTAATAGAAGAAGCAATTAAATTTTCAAATTTAAATTATACTTTTAAAATACAAAGAGATATGCTATTAAAAGGGAAAAATGGTGGAATATTTAATATAAAATTATTTGTTAAATGTGTTCCAAATTTAAGTTATGGTTTAATATATACAGCATATATAACAAAAGTTCAAGACCATAATTTTATATTAATTTTAGACAAAGATTTTAAAATAAATGGTTTTACAGAAATGACTCAAGGAGGAGCATCATTTACAATGAATAATAATTATGGTTTAACTCAAGGATTATATGGTCATCATATATCATTAGTTCTTCCTGAAATTTTATTACAATTAGAATATAAAGATAATAAATTTACAATTCCAAAAAGTGAAATAGATTTAAAAGGAAATTTATATCCAGTTGCAGTATGGAAAGAATTAGATAATAAAGTAGAAAATGTATTAGATAAAATAAAACAAACAGGAAAATTAAGAGATGAAGATGATATCAAAAATAATGTAGTATCAGAATATGATAGTTTAGTACGTGATATAAGTTCAAAATATCCAAAACCATTTAGTGTATTTTATAAAATAATAACAAAAACATTTTTAGAAAATAAATATTATTATCATAGAGTATATATAACAAATGATTTAATAGCATTAAATGAAAATTCAAAAGCACCTTCAAGTTTAAATGGTTCAGGTGGAGATATGAAAAAAGAAGATTTAATAAGTGAAGGAGGAGATGAAAAAAATGGAAAACAAATAAAATTAAAAGTATCAAATAGTGGACATAATGATGATAATTTTGAACATGAAGAAAATGATGAAATTGTTGAAAAAGATGATGAAGAAAAATCTAATTCAAATAATATGAAAACTCATGCTGCTCCTGAAGATGATTTAATGAAAAATAATGAATATACTGGTCCTTCAATTGCTTCTTCAAGTATGACAAGATCAAGTGTTGATTCTGCTGGTTTTAATAAATTAAAAAATGGAATATTGGAAAAAAGAGAAATTTCAAGTATTAAATTAATGAAATATTTATGCTTTATTTTCGGTGTTAGTACTATTGGTTTTATGGTAATAAAATTAGTCAGAACTTTATCTAATTTTACAAATTTAACTGAATATTTAAGTGAAAATTTATATTTTAATCATTCTAAAATTGCAGTTTCTTGTGTTTATCTTTCTACTTTAAATTTAAAATGGAAAAAAGATCAATTTATTGATGATACTTTTTGTGTTATTAATGGAGGAAATTGTACTGATTTTTATGCTGGCTTATTAGCTGATTGTATTGCTGATATTAAAGAACAAAAAGAAAATTCTTCTTATTTTTATAAAGATTTTAAAAATATTTTAGGAAAAATGAAAACTATTGAATTAGTACTTTTTAATTTATCTACGACTGATTCATTAACAATTGATACTGATAATTTATTAAATTTATTAGTAGCAAATGGTTTAAAATTAAATGCTAATTTATATCATTATTATGCTGATACATATAATGTTTATGATGTTAATTCTCAAAATATTTTAATTCAAAGTTTAGATTATATTAATGATGGAACTATTACTGGATACGATGATGATGAAAGAAGAAAAAAAATAAAAAGTAATTTCACTTTATTCCCAATTTCATTAATTTTAGCAATTATAGTATTTTTATTATTAATGATAGGATATTCATATTTAGTATATAAATTAAATGAAATGGAGAAATTTTTCCTTGAAAAATTAATTAAATTTCATTCACTAAATTTTGATGCATATTTAAAAATATTAGATGATTTAAAAAAGAAATTAAGGAATGATACAGGGGATGATGAAGAAAAAGGAGGAGGAGAATTAGATTTAGAAATAGGTTCAAAAAAATCTAAAAAAGACGATGATGATGATAAAGATAAAAAAAGAGATAAACATAGAAAAGATGAAAAAGGAGATAAAAAAATGCGTGGTAAAAAAGGAGGAAAACAAAACAAACTTCAACAAGCCCGTAATAAAAAAAAGAAAATAATGTCAAAATATTTTTTTCATTGGAATTTATTTTTTATATTAAAAGTAATAGCAATAATAGTAGTATCAATGTCATATTATTTAGTATTTATGTTAATAGAATCTCAAAAGAAGAAAGATTATTTATCATTTGATTCATCGACAAATCAAATAGAAGGAATATATAAATCATCATTTGATATATTTTTATCATTAAAGACTCAATTAGAGCCATATGAGGAATTATTATCAGATATAAAAAATGCATTAACAGAATTAGAAGAAAATCCAGGAACAACAGTAGAAATTAATGGAGTAAATTGTACTACAGCAGAATGTATAAATGCAACAATAAGATTTGAAATGACAGTTCCTTCAGCTGCTGATATAATTACTCCTAAATTAGGTAATTTACTTATGCCTTTAGTTAATGATATGAAAAGTATTTCTGATAGAGCTGATGAATTAAATAATTTATATAATTCTGATGCTTGTGAAGTTTTATTTAATGATGATATTTATGCTTATGATAATTGCTCTACTTTTTGGCAAGGTATTTTATTAAAAGGAATGGAACAATCTATTACACAAATGAGTGTAATATTAAATACTGTTATTGATGAATTAAATAGTCTTAATAATGGAGATATGACTTTTGAATCTTTAATTGATAATTCTTCTGCTTTTAGTCAATATGAATTATTTGTTGAATTTTATTTATTTAAAGCTTATATGAAAACTGTTGAAATCTTTGTTATTTTTAGAGAAACTAATTTAAAATCTATGAAAAAAATATTTAAAATGATTTGTTATATCTATGTTATTGGTAGTTTTCTTTTATTTTTTATTATGTTGTATTTTGTATATTCAAGTCGAACTGTTTTTAACTCCTTTTTAAATTTTATTGGAATTATTCCTGTAAAATATTTAATGGAAGATGACTCTTTATATAAAGATGTCTTAAAACTTGAATCCTCAATATTCTAATTTTTTATAGATGAATTATTCAATATAAAAATTATTAAAATTGGATTTTTCAATTTTATATATATATAAAAAAAAAATATTGTTATAATAATTTTTAATATAAAATTTAAATAAATAAATGTATTTACTATTATCAAGAAATAATCCATATCTTGAAGAATTAAATAAAAATCCACAAGGACAAACATTACAAAAAGATTTTGATGGAATGGAAATTGATTTAAAAAATAGATTTAAATCGAAAGAATTAAATATGAAAGATAATTATAATTTATCAAATATATCAAGCGAAAATATTTCTGAGGAAGGAGATACATCACATACAAGTTCTTTAAGTTTTATTTCATCAAAATTAAAAACAAGTCAAATTGATGAATTAGATTTAAAAGGATATAAAACAAAACAAAAAACAATTGAACAATTAAAAAAATATATTCATCTTTTAGATATAGTATCATCGATAATAATAATTATTTCAGAAATATTTTGTCAAATAGAAAATGAAAATTTTACAGAATCAAATACTCCAATTAGAGTTATAGGTTCAATTATAATTAATAATCTTTTTCAAAATCCTGAAATAACATGGGAAGAGATATTTTCTAATGACAATATTAATTTAACTTTAAATTTACAGAATCAAGGTAATATATTACCAGCAATTATATCTCATTATCTGACTAATAATTTTACATTTACTTCAATTAATAATACAGATATATTAGATGGATATATGATTGATGAAGATACTTTTGAATTTTCAGATTCATTAACTAGTTATAAAAAAGTAAAAATTTCTTTAAAAATTGAAGAAAATGAAGAGTTATTAAGATATATAATTTTATCTTTAACATTTTTTGGAGGATTTCTTTTAGTTGGTTCAAGATATTTATCGTTTTATAGAGAATATAAAATTATAAAAGAATCAGGGACTCCTTTTTATAAAAGTAGATTTTGTTTATATTTATTGTTGGAAGGTTTATTTTTATTAATATTTCAATATCCATCATTAAAAAATGTTTTAATTTTTAGTCAATTAGATAGTGTTTTAGTTTTACCTTTTTCTTCTCTTTTAAGTGCTTTTTCAACGTATAGATTTTTATATATTTTCCAATTTATAAATGCTTTTTCAATTTGGGATTCAATGATTTCTGAAAAAATATTAGATAAATTTTATTTAACAACAAATTTATTATTTACAATGAAAGCATATCAAAAAAATAATCCTTTTATATCTTTATTATTTTTATTTTTTTTATCTTGTGTTTGTTTTGCTTTATGTATAAGAATTTTTGAACTTCATTATTGGGAAAGTCAAAGATTAATATTACAAAATTGGCATTATAGATGGAATGCAATTTGGTGTGTTTTTGTTTCAATGACTACTGTTGGTTATGGTGATTTTTTTCCAAAAACTCATTTTGGAAGATTTTTAATAATTTTTGCTTGTATTGTTGGAATTTATTTTGTTAGTATGATGATGATTTTTTTAACTCAAAAAAGTATTTTAACTGAAAATGAACAAAAAGCTTATAAATTAATTACTAGATTAAAAATAAGAAATCAATTAAAAGATATTCATTCTAATATTATTTATCATGGATTAAAAATGATTTGTATTAGTAGACAATACAAAAAAAATATTATTAAAGAAAAAGAATATGAAATGGAATTTAATTATGAAAAAAGATGTATTATTTCAGTAATTGATGAAAATAAAATATTATCAGAAAAAATTAAATCTTTTGATATTATTCCAACAAAAGATCAATTATTTGATATAGCAGAAAGAATTGATATAGTTATAAAAGAAATAAAAAGTGAAGTTAATATTTTACAAAAAATGAATACTAGTTTTTTAGGTTATACTGATACACAAGTTATTATGATTAAATATTTAAAAAAATGTATTCAAAATACAAAATTAATGTTTGATTTAATTGAAAAAAAACCAAAATCTTTTGGAGAATTATCAAATGTAGATAAAGATATAGTTATGGAAACAATGAATAAAATATATCAGGAACATTCAAAAGAATGTGAAAATATGGAAAATATGAATTTAAATTCAAATTTAAAAATTGAAAAATTATTTGAAGATCAAAAAACAAAAAATAATCCATCAAGTTCAAATTATGATGAATATTTTGCAAATGAATTACAAAAATATCAAGTTTCACAAGAAGAATTTAAACAATATTTCCATCCTTTATTTTTTGATACTCCAGAACAAGCTTCAAAAGCTTTAAAAAATAATGCTTTAAAAACTTTAAAAACAATTAAACAAATGAAAGAAATGAAAAAAAAAATTGATTATGTAATTATGCAAAGAAGAAATGGAGGTGATGATAATTCAATGACAGAACAACAAGTTGAAGATGAATTAGAATAAAATATTTATTAAGAGAAGAAAAATATGTGCAAAATAAACAATTTTAATAAATTATAATATATCAATGTTTATATGTAAAAAGATATCTTTTTACCAATTATTTATATATATAATTATTTACCATGCTTTAATTTTAAATATTTTATTTCATCCATTTTTTAAAATATGAATAAGACGTTTATTTGAAATTGATTTTCTAAATGCATTTATTCTTTTTTTTCTCTTTTTTGGACTTACAAGAGGATTATTTATACTTAATTTTATACTTTCTTCTTCGAATTCTCCAATATCTTCTATTTTATTTATAAAATCAGGATTATCATTTAAAAATTTTGGAATAGAATATTTTGGCATATCAGCTATTGTTTTAAAATTTTTGATTTTTATTTCATATCTAACTTTTCTCGATGTATTTGTTTGAATATTATTATTTATTATTTTATAATTTTCAATAAATGGATTATAAGTAAAAATTTTTTCTTCTTTTAAATCTTCAAATTGTTCTTTTTCTTCATTTGGAACTTCAATTTTATGATTAAATTCTAAATTTTTAAATACATCACTAAAAGTATTTAATTTTAATTTTTTTCTTAAATTTGGAAAATGAGATTTTGGATTTACTGTATTTATTCTATTATTTCTTCTTATTTTTGTTGTAGCTTTTTTTACTTTCCTTCTATAAAAATGGTTCTATTCGTTTTCTGTGTTTTTATTCTTTGAACCAGAAAAAAGTAAATGACTCGAAATTCTATTTATTTTATTAGTACTATTATCTTTTTCGTTTTTTTTATCTTTATTTCTTTGAAATGATAAATCTTCTTCAAATGAATTATCAAAATTAAAAACTTTTCTTAAACTATTATTTGCTGTTTTTAATTTTGTTCTTATTTGATGACTTGATAATTGTCTGTTAAAAGTTTTTTTATGATATATTCCTGTTCCTTTAAAATGAAAAATATTCTTAAATTCTTGTTCATCAAAAAGTTTAAAAAAATTATAATCAATATTAATTGTAAAATTATGTTTATTTTCTTTTATTATTTTATGAAAAAAAGGTCTTAAATTTTCATATTTTGCAACAATCGACAATATTTTCATTTGATTAAAAGAAAAAACAAAATCAAAAAATTTTTGAAAATGAAATATTTCTAATTTAAATCCATGAATAATAGTAATTTTGGATTGTAAATCTTTGTTTGTATCAAAATATAAAAAAAATTTTTTATTATTTAAAGAATCAATAAAATTTACTATTTTTAAAGGAGTAATTCTATATATTTCTCTTTTGCTGTTAACTAGAAAATTCTTTTTGTTTTTTGATAAATTTTCTTCATAATAATATCTAAATAATTTAAAAGAAACAAAATAATTGGTAATATAAAATGTCCAATTTTTAAAATTTTTTTCTAGTAAAAAACATATCATATCCATATTTATATGATGTTCAACAACTTTATTAATATTTAAAAAAATAGCTTGAATTAAAGGAAGTCTAATATGAACTTGAAAAGTATATTTTGGAGTATTTCATAAAAAAATATATAAATTTCCTTTCATATTAATTTGTTTTTCATATTTATTATCATTACTTACTAATGTTCTAGAAAATAAATTTAAATGAATTAAAGATGATAAAGTACTTAAATTTGTTTTTTCTTTGAAAAGAGTAGAATGTTTAATAAATTGAATCATTTTTTTTTCATCATATGATATATTTTCAAAATCATCTGAAAATTTAATTAAAGATAAAAGAATTTTCTGAAATATTGAAAGTGATTAAAATAAAATATTGGTAAATAACTAAAAGGAAATTTTAATTTTTTAACTTTTTGAGTCTCAATATTTTCAAAAATAATTTCTAAACTTTTTAATTTTAAAATAAAATTATTTTCTTTTTCCTCATATTCTCTTATAAGTGAATGTGTTAAATTATTGTTTTCATGTTTTTTAAAATAATTAATTCTTTCCATAATGAAATTTTTATAATATTCTTTTAAACGTTTATTCATTCTTGAAAAAATCATTCTTTCATCATATTCTAAATTTATAGAATCATTTTTTATAATAGTTTCAGAAATAATGAGTGAATTATCTTTATTTTGAATATTTTTTTGGTTAATTGAGTCAGTTAAAAAATGAAAGTGATGATTTTTTTTCTTTAAAAAAAAATCAGAATTATTATGTTTTAAAGAGAAAATAGAATTTAATGTTTTTTGATTTGAACCATTAGAATTATTATTTATTAATCTATCATTTGTATCTAAATTAGAATAATTATTAATTTCATTAATATTAGTATTTGAATTATATCTTTTTATTTTAATTTCTGGTAATTGAAAATTAGACAATAAAGAAGGCCTTATAATTTTCAAATTTCTAGATTTATATTTTACAAATTCATCCACAACTTTTATATTTTGAATTTTATTCATTTTTTGGAAAAAATCATTATAATTATTTCTAACTAATAAAATTTGTTTTGTATTTTTTTCAATTTCAGATGAAATATTTTTTTCATTTTGAAATAATATATTTAAAGGCTTTATTTTTTTTGAATTTAAATTATTATCACGTCCTGTCTTACATTTAAATATTAAAGACATTTTATTTAGAATTTCACAAAGAAAAAATTGTTTTATCTTAAATGAAATAAAAAAAATTATTATAAAAATTTAAAAATTACTTTAAAAAAAATAATAAATTATTAAAAAAAATATTCAAAATAAATTTTATATAACAAAAATAAAAAATGTTAACTGACCTTTTAAAATTAAGTAATGAAATATCAATTCCTGAAAATTTTATAAAAAAATATGCCCCAACATTTTACGACCACATTCAAAATAATATGTCTCCAAAAACAGAATTATTACTTGAAAAAAATCAAGAAAATTTAACTGAATTAATTCCATTATTAGAATCAGAGATGAAAAATTCTCCATATGATTCAATAGTATCAGAAATAAAAGAAAAAGTTTCAATTGATGGAATAAAAAGAAAATTTGAAATTAATGGTCAAATTCCATTAAAATCTTTATCATCATTAAATGAATTAAAGGATGATTTATATTCTTCTTTAACAATGACAAATACATTTTTTGATATAGATGATAAAGAATCTTGGAAAATTGAAGAAACTCAAGGAAAAGGACAAAAATTTGAATCTCCTATATTATATAATATTGAAGGTAATGAAACTACTATTAACTTACCTCAAAGTGATTGTATTATATTTATTTATGAAAAAGATGAAGATTTTAATTATATGATTAATCAAGTTAAAAAAATTCCTATTATTTTTGTTTGTAAAACTAATAATTTTTTCCAAAAAAAAAAAATGCTGATTGAAAATGGAAATTTAAATGAACATTATTTTTTTTCTAATGGAGATGATGCTTTTAAAGGTTTAAAATTACCAAGATTAATAATATTAAATGATAAAGGACAAGTTTTTGAAAATAAAAGTTTAAATTATTTAAATGAATTAAATAATTTAGAAAATAAATTACTTTATCAAAATGATGATATTAATAATGAATATGAAAATTTAAATTCATGGTGGTTAAAAGCAAATAATGAAACTAAAAAAGATGTTATTAATAAAATTAATAGACAATTAGAAGATGCTGGTTTTCATAATGTTAATTTTGAAATTAATACATCTTTTAAAGTTGATAATAAAGGAATTTTTGCAAAAAGAGCAATTCCTGTTTTTAGAGGATTTGCTCCAAAGAAAAAAGAAAAAGATTTAAATAAATTTATTGAAAGTACAGAATCAGAATCAAAATTAGAAAAAATAAAAAACTTAATAACATTGAATTAAAAAATACTAATAATAATAATAAGAATCTTTTTTCGATATTATATCTTTTTAAATATTTTATTTAAAAAAAACAATTATTAAAATAAAAAAAGATAAATTTATTAAAAAAAAAATAAATAAAATAAAAAATAAAACAATAAATAAAAAAAAACATTTCTCCAAAAAATATATAAAAAAAATAAAAAAATGGGAACTCAACTTCTCCGAGATATAAGTCCAATAAATTTTACAAATCAAGACTTGGCAAAAGAGCAGACTCCAACAAGGACAACAAACAAGAAAAAAAACTTAACAATAAATAAAGAAAATTCAACATCATCAAAAGAAGAATCTGAAGTATTAACAATAAAAATGAAGCACAACCGTCAATGTGAAGACAAAGAATTAATAGATAATTGTATAATGAAGCATTTTTTTATGAGAACATTAGAAAAAGCAGCAAGATTAGAAATAATAAAAGAAATGTCATTTGCAACAGTTCAATCAAATACAATAATATTTCAACAAGGAACACCAGGAAATTTTTTTTATATATTAAAAGTAGGAACAGTAGAATTATTTATAGATGATAAAAAAATAAAAACTTTTTCTGTTGGAGAATCTTTCGGAGAATTAGCTTTATTACATGGAGCTCCTCGTTCAGGAACAGTTAAAGCTGTTACTGAATGTGGTTTATGGGTTTTAGAAAGAAAAAATTTTAGAAAAATTGTAGATCATATTACAAAAATGAATTTTGAAGAAAATAAAACTTTCATACAATCTGTTCCTATTTTAAGATCTATTGATCATTATCAACAAGCAATTCTTTGTTTAAGTTTAATTAAAGAAAATTTTGAAGAAGGGAAATTTATTGTTAAAGAAGGTGAAAGTGCTGATTGTATATATATTATAAAAGAAGGAGAAGTTAATATAGTCCATGATAATAAAGTGGTAAGAACTTTAAAAAGAGGTGAAAATTTCGGAGAAAGATCTATTTTAGTTCAAACTCTTAGAACTATGGATGTTATTGCTAAAACAAATTGTATTTGTTATTCTATTTCAAAAGCTACTTTACAAAATATGCTTGGTGAAAAATATATTACTTTGTTATTTTTAAATTTTATTCAAGCTTCTTTTTTAACTTCAAAACATTTTTCTATTTTTAATTCTGATTTATTAAAAGATATTTTTCCTTTTTTTGAAGCTATTAATTTAGGTCCTGGTTCAGTTGCTTTTGAAAAAGGTTATATTAAATCTAGTCATATTGTTGTTATTATTGATGGACATTTAATTGATAAAGAAAAAAAAGAAATTGTTGCTAATCGAGGTTCTTTATTATTTGAAGATGAATTACTTAATAATTCACAAGAACAAATAAACTGTGATTTAATTACTGAATTTGATTGTTTATTACTTAAAGCTAAAACTGAAGATGTTATTAAAAAATTAGGAGGGAGTTTACAAGAAATTTTAAATAAAAGTGATATTATTGATACTTTATCTAAAGTTTCTGTTTTTAAAAATCTTTCTAAAACTAAAATGGAAATTTTAACTAGTAAAATTGGAATAAAAAATTTTAATGATGGTGAAATTATAATTAAAGAAGGAGAAACAGGAGATAAATTTTATATTGTAAAATCAGGTAAAGTTAATATAACAGTAAATAATAAATATATTAGAACATTAAATGAAAAAGAATATTTTGGAGAAAGAGCTCTTTTTTTTAATGAAGCTCGTTCAGCAACAATAACATCAAAAGGACAAGTTTCATTATTTTATTTAAGTCAAAATGATTTTATGAGTACAATAGAGGAAAATATGAAACAACATCTTTTAAATAGATTATATTTACAAGATGATACAATAGAATTAAAAGATTTATTATTTGTAAAAACTTTAGGTTCAGGAAATTATGGTTCAGTTTCTTTAGTACAATGTAAAAAAAATAAATATACATATGCAATAAAAGGTATATCTCGTAAACAAATAAATTTTGAGCAATTACATAATAATTTAGAATTAGAAAAATCAATATTATTACAAATAGATCATCCATTTATTGTTAAATTGGTAAAAACTTTAAAAGATGATAGATTTATATATTTTTTAATGGAATATATCCAAGGAAAAGAATTATTTGATATAATTCGTGACATAGGATTATTAACAGCAGTTCAGACTCAATTTTATGGAGGTTCATTATTATTAGCAATAGAATATTTACATCAAAGGAAATTTATATATCGTGATTTAAAGCCAGAAAATGTGATGGTATTAAATAAAAATGGATATTTAAAATTAATAGATTTTGGAACATGTAAAAAAATAGATGATAGAACATCAACAATTATAGGAACTCCACATTATATGGCACCTGAAGTAGTTTTAGGAGAAGGTTATTCTTTCCAAGTTGATTGTTGGTCAATTGCAATTTGTATGTATGAATTTATGTGTGGTGGAGTTCCTTTCGGAGAAAATGCTGATGATCCAATGGAAGTTTATTTATCTGTTGTTAATACTAAATTATCTTTTCCTTCTTTTTGCAAAGATAGAGATTTTAAAAATTTAATGACTAATATGCTTAATAAAAATCCTGTTAAAAGATTAACTAAAATTGAAAGAATTAAAAATCATGTTTGGTTTCAAAATTTTAATTGGGAACAATTAATAGAAATGAATATGAAAGCTGGTTATTTACCTCTTGGAAAAGAAGGTATTGATGAAATTTTACAACCTACTGATCAATTATTTAGTGATTATGCTCTTAAAAATTATAAAGAATATGAACCCAAAAGAGGAGCAAGTATTGATAAAAGTAAAATGGCTATTTTTGATAAATGGTATCAAGATTATTAAATTTATTTTATTTTATTTTTTTTTCGTTTTTATCATTTTTTTTTAGATAAGTGAAGATAATAATATTGTATCATAAAGTTGTTGTATATGATGAAATAGATTTATTTATTTGTTTTTAGTTTATTTTTTTTTTTTTGTTTCAATTATTAGTAATTTTTAAATTAATATTTAAGAGTTCATCAACCAATTACTTTATTTTTTTTTCTTGAATAATATTTATTAAAATAATCATTAAATTTTTAATTAAATGTATTATTAAAATTATTTTTTTTAATTTTTTTGAAGAATCATTTTCACAGTTTGAATAAACAATTTAATATTATAGTCTAATAAATGTGGTTTATAAAAGTTTTTTTCATTAATCATAGAAATTAAAACTAAATTAGAATCAATAAATCTTAAATAAAGATAATTATTATTTCCTTCATAAAATTTATCAATTTTAATTACACAAGTAGAATTATCATCAAAATAAGAATCATTATTATTTTCATCTCCATAAATTCCACTCATATCTAAAGCAACATCAATCATATCAGAACATAATTCATAAATTTGATCTTCATAAGGAAGACCATCAACTCCAATATAAATTTTATAAAAAACATCAAATAAATAACATTTATCAAATTTACAATTTTCAGCTAAACTATCTAATAATTTTGAAACATTTTTATTTTGTGGCATTGTTTTTTGAAATATTTTAGAAAAAGTTTCAAAAAGAGAATAATCATAAATTGAAGTAATATAATATTTAACATCAACAGTTTTAATTGATTTTAAACATTGCATAAATTTAGATTTAATTTCTCCAATTTGTTTTTCTAATTCATTTTGACATAAATTACAAGAATCAGTTTTATGAATAAATATTGAAAGTGGAAAAGAATGTTTTGATAATAAAGGAATAACATTTTGATTAAAATATTCAAAAGGAGCATTTGAATTATCTTGACTATCAAAAACATAAATTAAAGTTCCACAATTTTGAAGATAATTATTTTCTATTGTTGATAATTTTTCCATAGTCATAATATTATATGGAAATTCAGTTATATCAAATCTACAATTTCCTAAATTGTCTATTTGAAATGTTTCCACTTGAGAAGTTGAATCATTAAATACACTTTCATGAGGAGACATTTTCTGAAAAACTACTTTTTTAATACTTGTTTTTCCACTTCTTTGTGTTCCCATTAATGCAATGTCCATTATGATTAATAAATATAATTTTATTAATTTTTTATTTTTATTTTTTTTATTTTTAATATTTTTTTAAATTTAAATTTTAAAAAAAAATTTAATATTATTTTTTTAAATCAGCTTTAAGTACTTCTTCTTTATACATGTCATCAACAACATTATCTACTTCTCTTAAACACTTATCGCATTCTTCAATACAAATTTTTTCAGTTAATTCTTTAACAACTTCATCATAAATACCAAAAATATTAGGATAATAAAAAGAACCTTTTAAAAGCATATATTCTTTAAAAGCTTTTGAATAATTTTCAGCATTTAATATAGTTTTTGGATGATTTGTTGCAACATATGCTTTTGGTTTTTCATTAACAATTAAAAATTCTTCTCCATTACTTAAAATATTATTTCCTTTATAATTTTCATCAAAAGGATTTAAAATTTCAACATTAGAAATTTGAATATTATCATTATTTATATTATTTATTATATTTTGAGTTCCATTTGAATTTATGTTTGTACTTAAATTATTTGTAACTGATTCATATGGTGCTAATGGATTTTTACTTGATAATTTTGATAAAACTTCTTTTTCTATATTTTCCATTTCTTTTACATTTTTATAATATTCTTGTAAAAAAACTGTAAAATTATTTCTATCTTGTTTTTTATTTTTTTGTTCTTCTATAAATTGTAATTCAAAAACCATTTCAAGTAATAAATCATTAATTATTTCTTCTCCAATTTCTTTTGAATGTAATTGTAAAACTTGACCTGCACTTTTAGAAGCCATTTTAATTAAAGGATGAGAATTACTATTTAAATCATCTAAAACATTTGTACTATTAATTTTATTTATTGTTTCATTAACTTTATTAACTAATTGTGGAATTCCTCTATTATATTTATCAATTTGATTATTTAAATTTGCTATTATTTCAAATTTATTCATATTATCCATTTTTTTAAAATCTTCATTTGAAAAAACTTCATTTACAATTGAATTTTCAATATTAGATTGAGGACTAATCATATAATTACTATTATAATTTTGGGTATTAATAGTTTTATATTTTGAAGGATAATTTTGTCCATTATTTAAATTATCAACAGAAATGAATTTTTTTGTATTAGGTGGTGATTTACTTCTAAATTTATTATTAACAATATTATTCTTTTTTATACTTAAATTTCTATAAATTCTATTAAAATCTTTATCAATTATTTTTTTTGCACTTTTTGCAATTCTTCTAGCATCTTCTCTATATAAATCTTCTCTTGTTTTTTTTGCTGCAGTATTCATTACACTTTTTGCTCTATTTTTTAATTTATCAATTTGTCTTCTAAATTTACTTCCTCCAGGATAAGCTTTATTATATCTATTTAATAATCTATTATTTCTTGTATTTTTATATACTCTTAATGCACTTCTACTTCTTTTATTTAATTTAACTGGTCTTCCTATTTGTTTTGATATTTGTAAATCTTCATATTCTTTTACTTTTTGTAAATATTTCATATTTGTATTTAATCTTTGCTCTCTTTCATATTCTATTTGATCTTCTAAACTTTTTATTATATCTTCATATTTTGAAAAATTAAAATCTAAATTTACTTTATTATAATTTATTTTTGGTTTTGGAATATTTAACATTTTTAATAATTCTTCTTTATTTGCCTTTGAATATTTATTTGGATAATTCATTTTTTTATGAAGTTCATAATCATTTTTTCTATTTTCATTATCTTCAATTGCATCTAAATAATTTTGATACATTTGTAAATTTTTTACTTTTTTTCCATATTTTAAATCATATTCTTTAATTTTTCTTAATTTATCTAATTGTTGTTTTTTTGTTCTTGAATGTTCATCTAATTCATTTAATTTTAAATTTGGATCAAATAATCCTTTTGCATTTGTATTTGTACTTAAATCAAATCCTCTTTTATTATCATTTATAATCTTATTAGTATTATTTTTATTATTATAATTTACAACACCAGTTTGATATTTTTTTTGATATTTTTGAATAGGTTTTTTTTTATTTAAATTTTGACCAGGTCTCCATTTTTGTTTTTTTTTTTTAATTGGTTTATTTTTCATCATTGTTTTAACTTGTTTTTTCATTTCATTTCTTTCAACTTTTGGATCATAAAATAATGGATTTGGTTTTTCTATAATATAAACTGGTTCATCTCTTTGATTTATAAAATTTAATTGTTCACTATAAGGACGATTCTTTTCCATTTGTTTTGTTTCATTATTTATCATTGTTTGAACTTTTTCTGGGTGAATATCATTTATATAATTTTCTTCTGGTTTTGGTTTATGAATATTATTTATGAAATAATTATCATCTTTTGCTTTTTTTGAAAATTCTAATTGTTCATTGTACATATTTAATTAAATATTATTTATTCATTATATTAATAAATTAAATTAAATTAAATTAAACATAAGTAACAATTTTAATAAATTTTTATTTTTATTAACAATTAAAAAAAATCACACTTTTTATATAAAAAATATTCATTTTTTTTTTTCTTTTTCTTTTTCTTTTTCATCATTTTCTTTTAATTCTTTAAATTTCTTTTTATTATTATTTAAATTATCAATACAAAATTGTAATCCAGGAAAAATTTCATTAATAGTAGAAAAGAAATGAATAACAACACCTTCAATAAAACCTAATTGACCTTGAGGAATAGTAGTAGTATCTCTATCACATAAAAAAGAAACAGGAAGACCTAATTCTTTTTCTTTATCTCCTTGTAAATAAAATTCATTCATAACTCTATCAGCCCAAATAGAATAAATTTCAAAAGGTTTTGTTGGATTTGATATATCAGCCATATGAATTAATGTATCCATAAAATTTTGTTGCATTTCACTTTTTTTTAATCCTTCTAAATTTTCAAATATTTTATATGAATTATTTCCTTTTGATATTGAATTTTTATCTATACACATTTTTAAAAAAGAAAATTGTTCTGCATGATGAACCATATCTGTTGATAATACACATGATATTATTTTTTTCCTCATTAAAGAACTCTCTGTTTTATCTAAATCTGAAAAAATATTATATTCTACATGTGAATTAATTAAATTAAAAGTTTCTGCAACATGATAATTTTCCAAAACACTTTTATCATTATATCTTACAGCAATAGGATCATTATTATTTATTAAAAAATTATTTGTAACTCCAGGATGTTTAAAATCATGAACCATACATGAAATAAATAAAGCACATAAACTATATAAATCTAAATTTATTAAATCATTCATTTTTCCTTTATTTAAAAATAACATACAAGTTTGAGTTATATCTCCTGCATGTAAATCATTATGATATGGGTTTTTTCTTATATAACCTCTTGCAACAGCTTTTATAAAATTTTCAAAAATTGGATATTTTATTAAAGTATAAAAACCATAATTATTAAATATATAATATCCTATTATTCCTAATGTATTATCTCTTCCTACTTTTGCATCTAATTTAAAAATTGAAAATGTTGGTTCTTCTATATTTTCAATTAATTCTTCTGGTATATCTAAAAAATTATTATCTATAGATATATTAGGATTAATTGAAGATATTAAAGTTTTTGATGATAAATTTGCCATTTTTGCTCCTCTTTTTTCTCTTTCATTTTTTAATATATTTTTTATTTCATTTATATCTCTAACATCTCTTCTTTTAGAATATGAAGAAGGTAATAAATCTTCTTGTTCTTTTGCAATATCTTTTAATTTTAAAGAAGAATATTCTTCTAACCAAGAAACTGCATATTTCATATCTTTACTTTCATTTTTTAATTCATTTATTTTTGATAAAGTTAATTCATCAGATTTAAATAATAAAGAATCCATTAATTCATTTTGTAACCAATCCATTGCTTTAACATAAGCATTTTTTTTTTCCAATAAAAAATGATTTTTAACTAAAGTTACTATTTCTGTTATTAATTTTTGACGAGTAAATAAAGCATTTGATGCAACTTTACTTCTAAAAGAAGATGGAGATTTTGTTTCATCTTCAGGATTAGTTGGTATATGAAATATTGATGTTTGAGAATTAAATAATTCTTCAATCTCATTTTGAGTAAATATTTCTATATTTTATTTTTGTAATTTATTTATATTATTATATTATTTTTTACCTTTTAAATTTATAGAATTCTCATCTCCTTGGTTATGATGGATTTGTTTTGCCATAGAAATAAACTTATTTTCCATTTTGATATTTATAATATATTATTTTCTTTAGAATGATTAAAATATAATTGATTTTTGATTTATTTTTAAATTGAAAAAATATAATTTATGAATTTAATTTATATTAATAATATGTATTCAATAACACACCCTGATCTCCCAGAATTACCCTCAAAATTATTTACAAATTTAGAAGTTATTCCTCCACTTGAAGGAGATAATAATCAAATTCCTTTAATTGATGATTCTGAAATAAAAAAAAATGCAATAAGTACAAGTAAATCAATAGAATATCATGATTTTGATAATGAAATAAACACTTCAAATCAATTTAATAATAATATTATTTTAGAAAATAAAATACCAATTCAAGAGCCAAAAAAAATAATAGAAAAAAAATATAAATTTAAATCAACTCCAGATGATATAATAAAAATTCCAGAAAATTATTCAACAGATGATGAAGATGAATATAAATTAGTTTCAGTATTAAATGAACCATTAGATGATAATTGGAAACTAGCAATAGATGATAAAAAAAATAATATAAAAGTATATAAAAAAGAAGTTTCTTATACTCAAGCACTTTTATTAAAAACATTTGCAGAAATACCATATTCATTAAAAACAATAATGGAACTTTTAGATGACTTTGATTTTAGAATGAAATGGGATAAAACATTTCAAAAAATATTATTAGTAGAAAAATTACCTCAAAAAGAAAATGAAGAATATACAAGTTTTATTCAATATTCATATATGAAATTTCCTGCTTTTATGACAGATAGAGATTTTTTACAAATAAATAAAGTATGGAAAAATTATTTAGGAGACACAAAAAGTGTTTTAGCACATAATAAAAGTACAACTCATGAAAAATATCCTGAAAAATCAAATCCAATAAGAGCAGAAATGATTATTGGTGGTTTTTATTTTAAAGAAATTAATGAAAATTTAACTAAACTTTATCTTATTAATAATGCTGATGTTAAAGTTATCACTGGAGTTAGTTTAGTTAATAAAAAAGCTCCTGAAAGTCCTCAAAATTTTATTCTTTGTTTAAAAAATGGATGTAATATGTGGATTAATAGAAAATAAATTTTTTTTTAAATTATTTATTTTTATTTTTTTTGAATTAACTTATCTATTTAAATATTCCTATTATTAATTCTCTTGTTTTTATCATTAGATAATATTTAATAATATAATTTATAAAATAATTTCAAATTTTATTTAAATAAAAAAAACAATTTAATAAAAAAAATGTTTGAAGAAATATACCCAAAAATTTCTCCAAAAGAAGAAATTCAATCATCAATGTCAAATTTTGAAATATTAGGTGAATTAGGTCATGGTTCATTTGGAATAGTTTATAAAGTAAAAAGAAAAACAGATGGAAATATATATGCATTAAAAAAAGTATATTTAAATCAATTAAAACAAAAAGAAAAAGATAATTCATTAAATGAAATTAGAATATTAGCCTCAATAAATAATAAAAATATAATTCAATATAAAGAATCTTTTTTTGATAAATTAAATAATTCTCTTTGTTTAGTAATGGAATATGCAGAATGTGGTGATTTAGAAAAAAGAATTTCAGTACGTCAAAAGAAAAATTTATATTTTAATGAATATGAAATATTAAATATGATAATTCAAATAATAAAAGGATTAAAAAGTTTACATGATTATAAAATAATGCATAGAGATATAAAATCAGCAAATATATTTTTATTTAATGATAATATAGTAAAAATAGGAGATTTAAATGTTAGTAAAATATTTAAAAATAGTTTACATAATACACAAATAGGAACACCATATTATGCTTCTCCTGAAGTTTGGGATAATAAATCATATGATTTTAAAAGTGATATTTGGTCTTTAGGTTGTTTATTTTATGAAATTTGTGCTTTAAAAGCTCCTTTTAGAGGATCTTCTATGAAAATTGTTTATGATAAAGTTATGAAAGGTAATTATGATCCTCTTCCTAAATTTTATTCTAAAACTTTATCTAATATTGTTTATATTTGCTTACAAACAAATCCTATTAATAGACCTAATTGTGATCAATTGTTAAATATTATTTTTCAACAAATTAATATGTTTAATTTACAAGGAAAAAAAATTAATGTTTTTTGTGATGAAGAAGAAATGGAAAATAGGAAAAAAAATAATAAAGAATTTAGTTATTCTATTAATAAAAGTAATAATATTTTTTATCGACAAGATAATTATGAGAATAATAAAAATTTAAATGAGAAAGATATTAATGCACTTTTAAATACTATTAAAATGCCAAAGAAAATGAATGATATAAATTTAATATTACCAAAAAATAGATATACTTCCTCTACGACAAGAAGAAATATTCAAAGTGCAATGAATAAAATTAGAAATAAATTACCAAAAATAAATGTAAATGAACAAAAAAATCTTATGAAATTTATAGAAAAAGTTAGTAATTTTAATTCAATTGATAATTATAAAAGTAAAAAAAATATTCCAATTGAAAAAGACAAAATTTTAAATCATAATTATAGTGAAACAAATGTCATAAATCCAACTCCAGTTTTTAAAAATATTGAAGATAAATATAATAATATGAATTATAATTCAAATGAAAATATTTTAGGAAATAAAAATAATGAATCAGAAAAAGATGAAATAAAAGAAGATATTCATATATCAGAAAATGCAAGTACAATAGGAAATATAAATCAAAATTCTATAAAAAATAACAATTCAAAAAGAAGTGATAGCAGTGAAAAAGCAGAAAAAATTTTAGAAGAAATAGAAAAACAAAATAGATTTATAAATTATCCTTTTGAAAAATCTAATTCAAATAATAATATTTTGAATAATAAAAATATTATAAATAAATTAAACAATGGGAATAAAAACAATCAAAAGAATCAAAATAAAATACCACATAGATCACAATCACATAGCCGTTATAATATAAGTTATTTAAATCAATTAACTGAAAATAATAATAAAGATTTTTCTTTGATTAATATAAATTTTAATAATTTAAGTTATATCAATAATCTTAATACTAATAATTATCCTGTTAGAATAAATACAAAAAATGGAGGACATGAAATAAATTTAAAAAAAAAATTTTTTGAACAAAATAGTATTGTATTTAATAAAAATAATAATATATCTGATAATGAAAAAATTTATATTAAGGGAGATGAAAATAAATATTTAAATTTATTTTCTCCTCATTCGAAAAACGATAACTCTTATGAAAATGTTCATATAGAAACAAATAATAATAATAAAATAATAAATAATGAAAAAAACTCAATTAAAAAGCATTTTCAAAGAAATTTCCAACAAATAAGTAATAATAATATTATTCCTGATAATAATAAAAAAAGAGCAATTTCAGCTTTCAATAAAAGAAATGCTCATAAAAAAGATAAATCATTTAATCAAGGACAAAATGATTATTCTTTTTTTTCAAGTGGAAATAAATTAGGACATAATAATAGTAATAATAATATTATTAGTAAATCAAATAATAAAACAATAAATTCAAATTCTCCAAGCAAAAAAGAAAAAATCCAAAATGGAATTAATTTTAATTCTTTTAATCGAAAAATTAATAGAAATAGTTTAAATATAATAAAGAATTATAATAATTTCTATAATAATAATAATCAACATACTATTGATTCTATTAAATTAAGAACAAGAAAAAACAATAATTCAAATATAGATGTCCATTTACCAACAATTGATAATAATAATATAAATAAAAATGATATAATAACAACAAGTCCAAATCCAATTTTTGAAACTATAAATTCAAATAATTCCAAAAAAATTAATAATGAAATTGACTATTCAAATATAAAAAAAAATTTAGATTCTTCAATTGAAAAACAATTAAAAAAACCAAAAAAAATAAATTCCATTCCTTTAACAACCAAATTTAGAAATAATGAGACAATTTTTCAAAATTTTAAAAAAATAATGCCAAATAAAAATCCAATTAGAATTCATCCTTTAATCCAAGGATTAGATAATTCACTTAATGATATTATAGGAAATAAAAAAAGTAATATAGAAAATATTATTATACCTCATTTTAATGATGCTGAATTATTAGATAACAATATTAAAAAATTAATAAAAAATTATAAAATAATAGAAAAAATAGAAGAATAATAATAATAATTATTAATTTAAATCTATATAATTCATTTTCTATATCAGGAAAAAAATATATGTGAAAAAAAATTTTAAAAATAATATTTTTTCAAACCACGAAAAGAAAAATATGTATTTAATATTTTTGAAATTTTTAAAAATATATATTTCATTGTAGAAAAATTATTATATAAATTCATAATATTTTGTCTCTAAAATTTATTCTATTTTTAAAAATTAATTTAAATTAATTATATTTCATATAATGAATTTTTAATAAAAAAAAATGAATAAAAAGCATTCATCACCATTATTAGAAAAAGCCATATTGGCTTTACCTTTTCAAACACAAAGAAATTTTAAAATTGCATTAAAACCTCATATATTAACATCTGAAACATATGTTCCCATGAAATATAATCGTTTAAAATATGATCCAAAAAATAATTTAATGAAAAATAAATTAATAGATTTTCAAAGTAAATTTAGACAGAAGAAATTATTAATATCTCAATTATCAAAAGAAACAGATATTTTTTCTAAAGGGTATAAGGGGATATCAAATGAAAATAATATAAATAAAAAATTACAAAGAGATCAAATTATATATAATAATTTAATCAAAAAGTATAAAGAACAAGGTTATGACACAAATAAACTTTTTAATAATTCAAATAATTTATTTAAACAATCCATTTTTTTAGAAAAAAATGAAAAATATAAAAATATCCTTAATCTAATTGGGGATAATGAAGGAAATCAATTAGAAGAATATATAGAAAAAGTAGATAGCATTTTAAAAGGAACAAATAAAATAAGAAGTTATAATTTAAATTCTATAGTTAAATTTAATCAAAATTTTGAAGATGATGAAGATGGTCAAATAAATTATAATGAAAAAATAAAAAATTTAAAAAATGATATTGAACTTACAAAAAGAACATTAGATGAAATGAATTTAAATTATGATTCTGATTCAAATATTAAAACAATAAGTTTATTTAATAGAACTGGAAGTGATTATAATAATATTATATCATCTACTAGAACTAGTTATTTTGATATGAATAATTTGACAAAATCCAAATTTAATTCTACTCAAGAGACAAATTTTACTCATAGAAAAACAAATAGTTATGGTTTTAATTTTAATTTAAATAATAATATAAATACATTAATTAATGAAAAAGAAGAAAATAAAAAAGAAGAAAATAAAAAAGAAGAAAAAAAAGAAGAAAATAAAAAAGAAGAAAAAAAAGAAGAAAATAAAAAAGAAGAAGATGAAAAAAGTTTAAAAAAATCAAAATCTAATTATTATAAAAAAAGTAGAAACAGAAAAAGTATGATGATGATTAATAAACCACAAGTATTAAGTTTTCCTAATAATTCTTTTAGAAGAAGTAGTGTTCAAAAAAAAAATAATGATATACGTTATAAAGATATAAGTACAAGAATGAATAAAAAAATAAAAACAATATTAGAAAAACAAAAAGCAGAAGATTTAAAAAATTTATATGAAGAAGTTAAAAAAAAAAATTTTGAAGAAAGCGAAAATGAAATAATTGATTATTTAAAAAAATATAAAAAGAAAATTCCAGATATTGCAAAGTATAATATAATTTTTTTAATATATTAGTCCAAAGAAAGGAACAAATTTACATGGATATTCTAAAAGATTCAAACAAAATGCAACTATGACAAATATTCCAGAAATAATACATAATTTGGTTATTAAAACTTCAAGTTATGGAGAAGTGGATTATAAAAATATTGAAAAAGAAGAAGAAATTGATAAAATAATTCATGATATTGAATTCGATTACACTGATGATATTTTAAAAATGAACGACCATTTGAAAATCAATAAAAAATAATTATTTATTATATATATATTAAATTTAATAATTTCAAATAAATTTACCAACTAACTTATTTATACTTTATAATAATTATTATATTTTGTTTCTTTTTTTATTTAATAAAAAGGTCTCTTTTTCATTTAGATTACTTACATTATATTTTAAAGTTAAGTTTTCTTTTTTAAAAGCTTGAATAAAATGATATCTTCCTATTTCTTCTACAGCATTTTTATAATTTATATTGCCCAAATCATTTAATAAATCAATAAAAAACTCTAAATGATTGTTTATATTGTTTTTTTCATAAATTACTTTTTTATTATCAGTCAGATAAAAATTGAGATAAAAGTCAGAATAATTTATATCAAATAATTTAACTTCTTCATCTTTTAAAATTTTTTTTAAATTATTTACAATATATTTATTAAAGTCACTTTCACATTTATATTTTGATGAAATTTCTTGAGATAAAAAATCTCCCATTTTCATATCCATAAGATTTATATTATTTTTTATTGTTACATCTTTTGTAATTTTATAGGATATTTTTCTAAATTTATATCTCTGAATGTAAAAATGTGATCTAATGATTTCATTAAAAAAATTTATAACAAAGTTGTGAAAATGACTTTTAATTTTAATTCTTATATTATCAGGTTTAAATTTATTATGTTCACTAGGCATTTTATTTGTATAACAATTAAATGTTTTTTTTTCTGAAATTTTAATTCTTCCTTGTTTTGCTTTTTTTTTAATACTTTGATTTTGAGAAATTTCAGATATCATTTTATTACTTTGAGAAGTAAATAAATTTGTCTTCTTATCATTTATTTCTTGATATTCAATATATTTGATTTGCTCATTATTTATATTTTCTAATCCCTTATTTTCAAAAAAAAAATCTTCAATTCCAGTTTCAAAGTTTGTTTTTTTGTCTACTACTTGATTATATATTTTATCATCTTCACAATTATCATTTTCTTTATCATTCATTTTTTTTTCTAAATTCATCATATTTTCTTCGAAAAGTACTTTTTCAAAGTCATTTGAAAGATTATCAAATTGATCTACTTCATGAGATAAATTGTAAGAAAGAGTATAATTCATTTTATTATAAATTTCAAATATTATGGGTTTTTATATAATAATCAAGATTTTTTTAAATTATTTAATTTTGGATTTTTCAAAAAGAAATTTTGAAAAAAAATATCTAATTTATTATAAAAATATTCATTTCTATAATATTATAAATCAAAACAATTAATTATATCTATTTATCATAATGAAACAATTTTATTTTTTCTTTTCGTGTAAAATAATTAATAAATTAAAAAAAACTATTTAAAAAAAAATAAAAAAAATATTAAGTAATCTATTTTAAATAATAAATGAAAAATAATAAAACAAAAATAAAATAAAATAAAATAAAATAAAAAAGTCTAATAAAATAAAAAAAAATAAAAAGATAAAAATGAATAAATCATCAAAACGTCTCGACAACGAATTAAAAACGTTATCCCAGAAGCCAGTATGTAATGCAATAGTAGAAGTCCCAGATCAAAACAATCCATTTAAATGGATAGTATATTTACCAGGTCCATCAGGTTCACCATTTGAAGGAGGAACATTTAAATTATCTTTTGAATTTCCTGCAAATTATCCTTTTAAACATCCTGAAGTAAAATTTATTACTCCAATGTATCATCCAAATATTAAAAGAGATACTGGAGAAATTTGTATGGATGTTTTTGCATCAAGTTGGTCTCCTACTCAAAAAGTCTCTGATATTATAGAAAAGTTAGCTTCTTTACTTTCTTCTCCTTCTACCAGCTCTCCTTTAGAAAGTGAAATTTGCAAAGAATTTATGAATAATCCTTCTGCTTATAATAAAAAAGTTAAGGATATGGTTAAGAAATATGCTAAGTAATTTTTTTTTTAGGATTTTTTTTAATTTTTCTTTGATAAATTAAAATAAGAATTTTTTTTGGTTGTTTTAAATGTTTTTTTTTTTAGTTTTTTATTTTTGGAATCTAAAAAATGTTTATTTTAGTTCTTGAAAAAATTTAATAATTTTTTTAGTGGAATCTTTTAATATATTAATTTATTTAATATATCTTTAATCACCTAATAATGAAAAATAATTTATATTTGAATTATTAGTTTTTTTTCTTGAAGTAAAACTACTTTTACGCATATAATTAAAAATATTCATTTGATTGTTATTACTGTTATTATTTAAATTAGGAAATTTAGGATTAATATAACAATTTTTATTAATTGCATTTTTATGCGAATCTTCTATTTTTTTTATTTTAATACCACTATTATTAAAAGAAGAATTATTTTGACTTTTATTTTGATTTATTGAATTTTTAGAAAGAAAATCTAAATTTTCTCTATTTAATAGTTCATTTCTAGTATTATTTAAATTATCACTTTTTTTATTTTTATAATTATTTTTTGATTTTACTTTTTTAAAAAGATAAGCTTTCATTGAATGGGAATTTTTTAATGTTTTATTATTATCATTTTTTGTTGTATTTGGTATCATTTTTGTTGTATTATTTGTTGAATAATTATAATTTGAATTTTTAGATTGTTGATTATTATTATTATTTGTGATATTGATATTAATATTTGAAAAAAGATTTAATTCTCTTTCTTTTTCTTCTAATTTATTTTTCAAATTTTCAAGTTCATTTTTTAATACTTCAATTTCTTTTTCTTTATCAATAATATATTTTTCAATTATATTATTTTTTTCAATTTTTTCTTTAATTTCACTTTTTAAGTTAGTATTTTCTTGTCTTAAATTTATTATTTCTGAGTCTTTTTTATTATCATTTAAAATTCTTCTATCTTCATATTTTAATTTTGATTTCATTTCTTCAAATTCATCTTCCATATCCATATATTCACTTAATTTATTCTCCATTGCTTCCTTATTTAATTTTGCCTTAAAATATAATTGCATTAAGTGTCTTTCTTTTTGTTCTAATTTATTAATTGAATTTTCATATTTTACTAATTCATTTTCTTTTAATTTCTTTAAATTGTTGAATTTTTGAAAATCTTCTTTTTTCTGTTTTTCTTTTACTTCAAATGTTTTTTTATTTATTAATATTTGTAGTGAATCTCTAATATAATTTATTAATTGTGACATTTCTATTGATTCAATGTTTTCTTGAAACTCTTCTTCTTCGATTTCAATTTTACATCCTTTTATTTCACTTATTATTTCATAAAATAATGCATATAAATCTTCTTTTGGTTTTAATTTTGAATATTTAGATTCATTATTCATAGAAAAATTAAAATTTAAATTAATCATTATATATTTATCCAAAATAAAAAACATAAAAAAAAAAGAAATAAAATTATATTTAAATAGATTATAAAAGAATAAATAAATTTATGTATTACAAGACATTTCCTATATTGATACAAAACCCATAAATCTAAAATTTCATTATAATCAATAACAACACCAACAATACTTTTATCAACAGTAATATCAAATTATCATTAAAATAATTAGATTAAACATTATTTTTTCATTATTTTTCTTTAATAAAAAGTTAAGAGAAATAAAATAAATATCTTCAACTTAAATATTTTTTTTTTCATTAAAAATATTTAAACCAAAACCATTATTTTGATATATTCCTTATATTTTCTTCTTTATTATTATACAATATATTTTCTATTTAAATTTCTTTAGAGCCTATATTATCATGGACAATTTATTATTTCACTTATAATTTCTAAAATATTATTCCAATTTTTCTTTCAATGTAAATTTATTGTCGATAATATTTTCTATTATTTATTCTTTATTACCTGAATAAATCTTGTTTCAATTAATAATTCATATAATTTAATCATATTAAATCAAGCTTTTTTTTAATAGATTTAGATTGTTTTTATTGTTTTAGAGAGTACATTGATATTACCTTCTGTATATTTTGTTTTTTTAAGTGGAGAATATAATTTAAAATAATTTATTTTATAAATATTAATATTATTCTAATTTACTATATTTTATTTACATTTATTATTTATAAATTTCTTTATTTATTTGATTGATAATAATTATTATAAAAATCATTATTATCTTTTTTTTTAAAACCTTTTTTATTATAATCTTTTTTTGAATAATAATTATCTCCAAATTGAGGATATAAATTAGTTAATCTGGATATAATTCTTCCTCCAAAAGCAACTTTTTGTAATTCAGGGATTAAACTTTTTAAATTATCAATCATTTTTTTTTGAGTTTCTTTTTCAGCATATGATAAAGCTTTTTGAACAACATAATTTCCATGTCCATCTAAAATTAAATCACAAATTATATCTTTTTCAGATAAAATTTCAATTAGTTTTTTTTTGGTCTCTTCATCACAATAATCAAAACTTTTTTCAACAACATTAGAACTATATTTATGTTTACTATAAAAAGAAGGGTTTTTTATTATAATTTGAACAATATGATTAGAATATTTAACATTATTAAATAATAAAACACTTTGAATAACATAATTTCCAAATTGATCTACAATTAAATTTTCACAATCTTTCAATAAATTATTTATTAATTTCTCTTTTTTTTCTCCATTACTTGATTCTAAAAATTTTTGTAAAACACAACAACCATGTCTATGTGTAGATAAATTAGAAGAATTATTAATTATTATTTCGTCAATTAAATTTTGATAATTTGGAAAAACATTTAAAAATTTTTGAATAATATGAGTTCCATTTAATTCTTTTAATAAAGGAATTATATTTGGTTCTATAATTTTATAAAAATAACTGATTAATTCATCTGTTGACAGATAAGAAATTAAATATTGAATTACTCTTGTTCCATGTGAATTTGAACCTATTTCTAAAATATTATTTGAAATTAAAGTTAATATTTCTTTTATTTGACTTTCATTTAAATAACCTAATAGTTTTTGAATAAGATAATTTCCAAAAGAATCTTTTATTAATGGAATTAAATAACATAAAATTGCAGGATAAAAATTTTGAATTGCTATTTCTGGTTCATCCTCTAATTTTTTTTGTAAATATCTACATCCTGCTTGATCTTTTGATAAAGAATAAATATTATGTGTTAAAAATTCATATGATTCATTTAAATATATATTAGGATCTATTCTTTTAATTTTTTTATTATTTGAATTTATTATTATCATATCTTTTTGATTTATAGTTTTTATTTTATTTTTATTTTCTAATTTGTTTATCTGAAATTCTTTTTTTGAAAAATTTTCATTATTTAAATTATTTGAACTAGAAAATTTATTTATATCATTTATATCATTATCTTTAGGAAAAGAATATGACATAAAAGCATTTGAAAAATTATCAAATTTATTTGGTATATAATAATTATGATTATAATTTTTATGATTATAAGGAGGAATTGAAATTAATTTTTTATTTTCATTTATTTTTTCTTCATTTTCATTATCTTTTTCATCATCATCACTATTAAAAGTTAACATATATAATTCTTGATTTTGATTTTGATTTTGTTCTTCATCTTCATTTAAAGAATTTATTCCACTTGATTCTTTTATTTTATTATTCTTTTCCATTTGAATTGTATTTTCTATTCTTTCTTGTAAAGTTGTATTTGAATTATATTTTATATTATTATCAATATTATTTAAATCAGGTTTTTTATTAAAAGCAGATGAAGGTGAATAATTGGAAAATTGATTTAAATAATTATAATTATTATAAAACTTAAAAATTAAATCTCCTCGATTATTAAAATTATAAAAATCATTATCAGGAGAATATGAATGATCTAATCCTGCATAATAATTTACAATTGGACTTAAACTTGATTTTGTTGAATAAGAAATTTTTACTGAATTTTCTTTTTTTAAAAAAGATTCTTTTGAAGGAAAATTTTTATTATTAAATTCAAACTTTTCTAACATTAAATCTATTTTTTCTTTAGAATTTTGAGGTGAAGAAATTCCATTTCTTATAAAATAAGATTTTATTTCTGGACTTGTTTCATTTATTGATTTTATTTGAGAAGTTTTTATTGGAGATAAAATTGAAAAATTTTCTATTTTTTCATTTGGGGAATTTAAAATTTCTTCTTTTGGGATTTTAATATTTAATTCCTTTGATGAGGTCATTTTATTATTTTTTTAATATTTTTTAATTAATTCTTTTAATCTAATTTAAAAATAACATTATTTATATAATATCATATCATATTCAGGATTATATCCATATTCTTTTTTTATATCTTTTTTTATTACTTTTTTAAATATTCTGAATGGAGCTTCTGTTTTTCTTGATTTAATTATTATTTTATTAAATCTATTTTCTGATTTTTCTTTTGTCTCATTTCTCATTTCTTCTAATTTCTTTTTTTTTTCTAATTGTTTATATTCTTTATTATAATTTTTTCTATCATTTATAATCTCTATAAATATATCAGGATCTTGCATTTCCATAATTTCTAATTCACTAATAAATAAATTTATTTTATTTTCTTTATTTTTTATTTTATTTATACAATCTTTTATTAAATCTGAATTCTCATTTTTATGATTATTTATTTTACTATTTTTTCCTTCACATTCCAAAATATAATTATATATTTCTTGAATTAAATCTATTCCAAATTTACTTTTATTATTTTTATTTGGGATTTTTTTAATATTTTCTAATTCATTATCATGCATTTCTTTTAATAATTCATATTCTTTTTCATGAAAATTTATCCTTTCATATACTTCATTTATATTATTTTCCATATCATCTTTCATTATTTTATGTTCTAATTGTATTTGTTGAATAGTATCTAAAAGTCTAATTATTTTAATTTCAATTTCATTAAATTTATCTTCCATAAATCTATCATCTTCTAATAATTCATTCAATTCATTTTCTTCTTTTTCTGAAGTTTGTAAACAAAAATTATAATTATTAATTGCTCTTGTTGTTAATTTTGTAAAATCAAATTTTTCTGGATTTAAATGCATTAAATATTGATTTTCTTTTTCAACTATTTGATTTTTAAATTTACTTGAATCTTTTTTAGTAATTTCAGTAATAAATTTACATATTATTCTTAATTCCTCTAAATTATTTAAAATTTTTTCCATTTCATCATCTACTGCTTTTTGATTTAATTTTTCTAAATATTCTTCTCTTAATAATTTTCTATACTCTTTACCTAATCTATGATAGGAATTTTCTATTATTTTCAAAGCATCATTTTGACTTTGAATATATGTTAAAAAATTATGATTATTTTTAAAAAGATTTAATTCTCCTTCTTGGATTTTTCTATAATTTTTTTCTTCTTTATCAACTAATTTTTCTGATTCATTATGTAAATAATTTAAAAGATAATTATTTATTCCAATATTTTTATTTTCAAATATAAATTTATTTAAAGAACCATCTCTATCAACTAATCTATTTGCTCTTCTTTTTTTATATTCAAAAATCTGTCTTCTAGGCTCAAAAACATATTTACTATTCTTTTTATCAAATCCAATTCTAAATCTATTTCTCATAAATGGATCTTTTGATTGATAAGTATCATTACAATAATTTTTTATTGTTTTAATTGTTTTTAAAACATTAAAATTATCAGAATTAAAAGTGTTTGATTTATATAATCTTTCACTAACAATATTTCTACTTTTTAAATTTGGGATTTTTTTCATTGATTTTGAAACGAAATCACTTTTTATAGAATTATTATCTCTACTTGTTTTACTTTGATTTTGTTCTATATTATATAAAGTTTCTGCCTTTTTCATTAAATCATTAAAAGTTAATAATGGATCTAATATAACTTTTTTATATTTTTTTATTTGATGAGACATTTAAAAATAATTTATTAATATATTTTAAAAAATATGATAACTATTAAAATTGGACAAGACATACTTTTTAAAGAAAATTTATTTGAAATGAAAAGAAATAATATACCTCAAAATAATGTAATTCCAATGAATATAAATCAAAATAACAATCCTAATCTAAATTTAACAAATCAAAATATTGCTCAATTCTCCAATATTAATCTTAATAAATATGAATATTTAAAAAATAATACTGATATCATCCCTTTATTTTTAGAAAATGAAAATAAAGAAAATATCAATAGAAATATGATTGAAAAAGTAATAAAAAAAAAAAATATACTTGAAAAATTAATTAATTTTTATGGTGGAAATGAATTTAATGATTTTTCTAATAATATAACCCAAATAGAAAATGAGATAAATGCCATAAATTCAAATTTAGAATATGAGAATAAAACAGATTATTCAAATTTTCAAAATTTAATATCATCAATAAACATTTTCGACATTGAAAATACTTCACGACATTTAAATGAGATTAGTCAACAAGAATATTTAAATTTATTACCAAATCAAAAAAAAGATATTATGAGGTATATAACAAAATATAGAAATGACTTTCTTTTAAATTTAAATTGTATAAATAAATTGAATAAAAGTCTTTCATCAAGTCAAATAATTCCGTCTATGGAAATAGTTGAAAATAAAAACAATTTAATAAATAATAATAATAACTTCAACAATAATAATTACAATAATACTCAAAATACAACTATTAATAAATATAATCAAATGTATCAATTATCAAATAATAATAATCCAATACAAACTAAAAAAACAATAGATACAAAGTTTTATAATAAAGAAAAATTTGAATTATTTAGATTAATGGTAGGAGTTCCAAATATTTCAAATGAAAAAATTTCAGAATATTTAAATTCAAATTGTACAAATGTTCAACAAGCAGTAAATAAATTTTTTCAAAATTTATATAAAGCTCAATATTTAACATTTACATTTTATTTTCCAATGTATTCAGGAGATCCAAATAGAAGAAATAAAATACATAAATTTAAATTTATTGATTCATCAAATGAATTATTTAATCAAGCTATTATGGATTGTTCTACTATTAAAAAACCAAGATTATTTGCAGAGAGTAAAAAAGAAATTTTGTTAACTCCAAATATTAAATGTATGGGAGCTTATTTATTAAAAAATAATCAAACAATAACTGTAAAAACAATTTATTAAAATAATTGAAATATAATGAATAGAAAAAATATTATTAAAGAATTAAAATAAAATTATTAATATTTATTTTTATTTTTATTATTGGTATTTGTCAAAATTTATTCAAAAAAAATTATTAATTTTTTTTATTTTTAAAATTAATTAATAATTGAATAAAACAATATAAAATATATTTAAGCTTCTTCAAAATTTGTATTAAAATTAAGTAATTCTTTTAATGTTTTTCCTTTAACTTCATTATCATATCTTTTAGAACCTTCATTAAAAGCATTTTTATAAATATTTCTTGCGTTTTTTAATTTTTCAATTTTATCATTTTGAACTTTAGTTAAATTATTCACATAATTAAATTTTTCTTCTGTAACTTTTTGAGCATTTTTTAAAGAATTTAATTCCTCAGTTAATTGTTCAACTTTAGTATTTTGTAAATTATAATTATTCTTATATTTAACTAATTCTTCATTTTTTTTTTTATACCATTCCATTTTTTTCATATTTTCTTCATTTAATTTATTTAATTCTTCTAATTGTCTTTTTAATAAAATTGTTTCTTCATTTGAAATTTCATTTTGTATTGAATGAAAATCATTTATTATACTATTTAATTTTTGATCTACATTATTTGATAATTTTGTTCTAAATTCTATTTCTTCATTTTCCTGATTTAACATTTTTGTTTTTATATTTGAGAATTTTGAATTAACTAATTGAATTAATTCTGATATATTATCAGAAGTTATTTTTAATATTTTATTTGGATCATTTAATGATTCTTCATTTACAAAATCATTTTCTCTTTTTTGTAATTTTTGTTGTAAATAATCAATTTCTTCATTTTTTTCTTGTTCAAAAGTTAATAATTTACTTTCTAAAGTTCTATTTTTACTTTCAAATTCATTATTTAAATTAATTAATTCTTCATTTTTTTCTTTTAAAGAATTATATTCTTTACTAATTCTTTCAAAATCAACTTTCATTAATTTTAATTCTCCTTCAACTTTTAATAATTTATTAGATTTTTCTTCTAATTCAGAAACAACATCTTGTCTTTCTCTATCTTTAATTTTAAGAGAAGAAACTTCATTAGAATTTTTTTCTAATTTTTGTCTTAAATCAGCAATAATTTTTTCTTTTTTATTATTTTCATTTCTTAATATATCTAATTCACTTTGATCTCTTTCATATTGACCTCTATCAACTCTAATTTGATTTTTTTCAGAAACAATAGCAGAAGATTTAAAATTAGCAGAATTTAAAACATTAACATCACTATTATTACTATCTTTAATATTAATTTTAATAGAAGAATTATTTAAATTAGAATCCTGTTTTTCATTTTTTTTTTCAATTTTTTTTTCATTTTCATTATCTCTATTAGAATGAATTAAATGAGAATATAATTTTTGTTCTTCAGTATAATTATATTCATTTAAAATAGGTCTAATAAGAGGAATTTCTTTAAACCATTGATGATCAATAATTTGATCAAGAGTTAATCTATCTTTAGGTTGTAATCTTAATATTTTAGAAATTAAATCTTTAGCTAAAGGAGGAAAATCATCAGTCCAAACAATTTTTAAAGTTTTAATAGAATTATATAATTGATTTCTATCACCTTTAAAATTAAAAGGAGTTTTTCCAGTTAACATTTCAAATAAAAGAACACCAAGAGACCAAATATCAATACTTTCATTATGTCCAGTTTTATTAATCATTTCAGGAGCTAAATATTCAGGAGTTCCACAATAAGTTTCTCTTTGTTTATTTCCTTCTTCAAAATTACTCCAACCAAAATCAGCTAATTTACAAATACCTTCTGAATCTAATAATACATTTTCTGGTTTTATATCTCTATGAATTATAGGAGGATTTCTTGTATGAAGATATTTAACTGCAGATATTATTTCTCTCATATATTGAGCAGCTTGTTTTTGATCTAATCTTTTTAATCTTTTTATTTGAGAATATAATTGTCCTTTTGATGCATATTGCATTATTAAACAAAAATCTTCATCATCTTCAAAATGATTTGCTAATTTTATTATATATGGATGATCTAATTTATACATTATTTGAATTTCTCTATTTGTTTGTTCTACTAATTTTTGCTTTATTATTGAATCTTTGTTTATTACTTTTATTGCATATACTTTCTTTGTTTCTTTATGACGAACTTTCCATACACATCCAAATCCTCCTTTTCCAATATTTTTATCCTCTAATGCCTCAAAATCTGTTTTACATGCTTCTCTTTCTAATCCTGCTTCCACTGGAGGTGATAATATTAAAAGACGGTTTTTTACTTTGTTTAATTGAGGTTCTTTCTTTTTTATGTTATTTTCAGAAATTCCTATGTTTTTTAACATTTTTTTTTTTTTAATATTTTTTTTATTAAATATTTTTTTTGTTTTTTTTTAAATTTTTTTTTAAGTTATTTTTTGAAGTTAAATTTTTTTTTTTTCAGTTAAATTTATTTTTTGTTTTTTTTTTTGAATTAATGTTTTTAAAAAATCAATTTAAAAAATAAAAATGAAAAAAGATGATTCTAATCCAATGGCTCCGAAAATTAATTTTTTAAATCAACAAAATAATGAAACAAAGTCAAATGAAAGAAATTTAAAGAAAAAAATAACAAAAAAAGAAAATGAAATATCAACAAATAAAAATGAAGATTCAAAAAAAGAATCAGAAAGTAATAATAATAGTAGTTCAAAAAGTGGAAGTAGTGATGATTCAAATGATTTATCTCAAGATAAACAATATAATTCTTTAATTCAACCAAATCAAGATGATGATATTAATTTACCTGATTTTTATGAAATAGATTTTTATGATTATGAAACAAGAAATTTAAAAGAAATTAATGAACCAGAACAAGATAAAAATCAAATTTTTACATTTTCAAAAAAAATTTCTGAAATTCAAGAATTAATAAATTTAATGGAAAGTAAAAAAATTTTAGAATTAGAATCTTTAGATTTTTCTATTGAAAAACAATTATATCAACATAGAGATGTTATATTTTTAGGAAGAGTAAAATTATCAGAAGAAGATGATGAAGGAACTCCTTCTTTTATTAAATGTTTTAATGTAAATAATACTATAGAAATGAATGAAATTTATTCTGAATTAGAAATATATTTTAAATTAATTGAATCAGAAACACCAGAATTTATAAATAAAATGCTTGCTTTTTATTATGATTCTCAAAATTCTTGTTTTTATACTTTTTATGAATATTTTAGATTAAGTTTAATTCAAGAAATAATGAATTTTGATTATAAACAAGAAAATAATGAAGTAGAAGAAAATGAAGAAGAAAGTGATACAACAAATAATTCAAATGAAAAATTAATGATAATGTCACAATTACTAAAAATATTAATATTACTTCATTCAAATGGAATAATCCATAGAGATTTTTCTTTAGATTATTTTACATATGATAAATCAAATAAATTAATAAAAATATTTGATTTTGCAAATGCATATATGTTACCAGATGAAATATTTATAGGAAATGAAGAATTAGATAATGAAGTAATAAAAAAAATAAAAAATAGTCTTTTTTATGACGGAATGACATTTACACCAAAATATGTTCCTCCAGAATTATCAAGTGAAGCTCCTCAATATGGTTATTCAGAAGATATTTGGTCTTTTGGTTGTTTATTAATTGAAGTATTTTTAGATTATTCTAAATATGAAGATGATTCTATAAATCCACTTTTAACTAGAATTTTTCAAGGAGAACAATTTAATAATATAGAATCTGATGATAATGGTGATATTGTTATTAAAGAAGCTATTCCTAGAATTCCTAAAACTATTGGTAAAAATTTAGCACAAATTATTATGAAATGTGTTGAAAAAGAAATTTATAATAGAATGACTACTGATAAATTAATTGAAAGATGTAATGATTTTTTCAAAGAAGAAAAATATGATATTATTAAACTTTCAAATAAAGAAACTGAAAGAATACAAAAATTTATTAATATATATGGAAGATTATATTCATCATATAAAGAAGAAGGAATTTATCCTAATACAGAATTTTTTACAAAACCACAAGGAAATAATTCTAGAAATTTAGATGGACATGAATTTAAATTTTGTAATGAACATAAAGATAGAATAAAAAATTTATATTGTTATGAATGTAAAGAAGTTTTATGTGATGAATCTTTTAGAAATGAACATGATGGACATAAATATACTTGTTTAGGTGGAATTAACGCATTAGATGGAGATAAAGTTATTGATTTTATTGAAGATAAAGAAAAATTAAGAGAAAAACAATTAGAAGTTGAAAAAATAGAATTAGATAAAAATTATAAAATTGTTCAAAAATTTTGTAATACTTTTAATAGTGATTATGAAGCTGAAAAAGAAAAAATTAAACAAACTTATGAAGATATAAGAAAAAAAGTTAAAGATTTACATAAATTACAAATAAGACATTTAGATGAAAGTAAACAAAATTTTTTAGATTCAAAATTTCAAAAAATATTCCATGAAAGCAAAAAAATAGGAGATTTTTGTAAAATATTTTATACAACAAAAAATTTATTTTTATCTCATTTAAACCGTTTTAATTTATCATTTATTAATAAAGAAATAGATCATTCGAATTTCTTATTATTTAAAAAAAAATGGGAAAAATTTACAGAATGTACAGAATCATTAAAAGTAAATGCAAATGAATTAAAAGATAAATGTGAAGGCCTTAGAATTCCAGGAAAATATATATTTAGAAAAGAATTATATACAGAGAATTTATTAAAAATGTTAAAATCAACAGAATCAAAAATCCATACAGAAAAACATAAATTTTTTGATTATTCAACATCAAATTCTTTATATTTAACCCAAGAATTATTAATGATAATTCCATTAACAAACACATTATTTTCCTATACCAAAAATTCCTATAAAAAATTTAAAATAGATTTTGAAAAACATAAAATAAAAATAAATTCATTTTTACCAGGATGTGCAACATTACATCAAGGAGATTATTTTTTTATAACAGGAGGTGAAGTAAAAGATGAAGCAACATCATCATTTATATATATGAGAATAAATCAAAAAGTTATTGAAGAAAGTGTAGAAATGAATTTTACAAGAAGATTTCATACAATGATGTCTTTATTAACAGATAAAAAAAGTTATATATTAGTAATTGGAGGATGGGATAGTAAAGAAGTAGAAATGATAGAAACAACAGATAATATATTTAATAAATGGTTAATTTTACCTTCTATGCATAGAAATAGAAGTGATGCTTCTACTTTTTTTTATAATAAAAAATATATTTATGTTTTTGGAGGTTGGGATTATTCTACAAAAAAAAGTGTTACTGAAATTGAAAGATATGAAATATTTAATGGAGAAAATATAAAATTAACTAAACAATGGGAAAGAGTAAGAGTAAAAGGAGAACAATCTTTACTTCAAAAATATAATATGGGAATTATTGATTTAAGAATTAAAAAAAGAGAACAAAATAAAGAAATTTTATTAGTTGGTGGTTATGATGAATCTTTTGATTATTCTAGAGATGTTTTAAAAATTGAAATTGTTAATAAAGAAAATTATGTTATTTTAACTAAAGAAGAAGAAGGACTTCCTGCTGGAGGAGAATCTTCTTTTTGGTATGAAAAAACTTTCCATTATATGATTAATGATTTAGATAAAGATGAAATTGCTGTTAATTTCAATTGCTTTAATAATGTTTATGTATATTCTTTTAAAAATAAAACTTTTAAACAATATGCTAATTCTACTACAAAAGTTTAAAAATATTTTTTATTTATAAAATAATATTTAATAATAAATTTTTCTCAAACTTATTAATTTTATAATGAGAAAAATTTCATTGTTATTTACCATATACAAATAACATAATTATACCAACATTTGATTTAATTATATCTTTTTTATCATTAATTTTTTTAATATTTAAATCTTAAAATAGATTTTCAATTTCAAAAAATGAATCATTTATTTTTGGATATTCATAATATGATATTGAATTTTCAGGTTTTTTCATTTTGGGATAATAAAGTGAATAAAATTTAATATTGTTTTGTTTGAGCAATTTTTGGATTTTATTTGAATTTCTTAGAAGATTGAGTATATTTTCTTTTTTATAGGCAATTTCCAAGTTAATTTTATAACTTTCACTATTATATAATTGATTATAAAATTCATAATTTTTATTTGTAGTAATATTACTAATTAAATTCATTTCTTTATCATATAATTTTCCTTCTTTTCCTAAATAAATTAAAATAAATTTTGACTTATCAATCAATTTTTTCATTTTTACATTATTTTTTTTATTTTCTTCTTTTTCTTTTTTGAATTTGAGAATCATTGTTATATTCATATATTGATTCAAAGTTAACAATCATAAAATAGCAATAAATTCATTAATAATATCTTTTTCATTAGTTAGGTCTCTGATTTTATTGGTTATATAATTTAAATCAATTGAATTGAATTCAATTAATTCATTTAAACAATCATTATCTTTATTTATAGTAATTTGAAATAAAAACAATTTATTATAAAATAATACACCTAAATCATAATGTTTTGAATTTTGAAGTACATTAAATATTGTTACTTTATTTTTTAATTTCAAGTTTTTATTTTTATATTTTATTAAATTTGATAATAAAATTTCAATTCCCTTATTTGTTATATCTTCTTTATTTAATCTACTTAAAAA
>JAJJKW010001468.1:0-144911 GCA_023805745.1 Isotricha sp. YL-2021b | reverse complement strand
TAACATTTCATAAAATAAAACTCCTAATAAATACCAATCAACTGCTTTTCCATGTCCTTGTTTTTTTAACATTTCTGGAGCTAAATAAGCAATTGAACCACAAAAACTTTTTGCACTTTGACTATCAAAAACTCCTTCTTTACTTAATCCAAAATCTGTTAATTTACAATGACCATTTTCATCTAAAACCACATTATCTGGCTTTAAATCTCTAAATATTATATCTCTTTTATGTAAATCTTCTAATGCTAATAATACTTCACATATATAAAATTTTGCCCTTTGTTCTTTAAATCTTTTTTCATAATATAAATGCTTTGATAAATCTCCTCCGGGACAATAATCTAATATTAAAAATAGTTTACTTGATGTTTGAAAAGCAAAATTTAATTTTACTATAAATGGATTATTTGAAAGAGATAAAACATTTCTTTCTGCCATTGCATATTTTAATAAATTTTGACCCATTATTCTATCTTTTGATAATACTTTCATTGCATATAATATTCCTGAATTTATTTTTTGAACTAAATATACTTCTCCAAAAGATCCTCTTCCTAACATTCCAAGACAAACAAAAGAAGAAGGAGTTATTCTTTCTTCTTCAATAGAATTTAAAGAAATTTGATGATGAAAATTATTATTTTCAGAAATCATTTTTGAATTTTTTATATTTCCTTCAGTTTTATTTAATCTTGATAAAGATGCATCTATAGAAGTTGATGTTATATTTATTGAATTATTAATTAATGAAGGCTTTTCTTCTTGGGTTGTTATTGCTAATTTTTTTGAAGTTATTTGTTTTGTTATTTTTTGAGATTTTGTTAATGGATTTGATAATGTAAATTTTTGTAATGTTTTTGTTTTATGAAGATTATTTATTGGTGTTGTTGTTTTTGAAATATTATTATTATGGTTTTTTATATTGTTATTTGTCTTTGATGATACATTTGATTTATCTATTGTATTTCCTTTTGATTTTGAAGTTTTTCTATTTGAAAATTGAGTATGAAGAGTGAAATTTGATATTGAATTTTTTTTACTTATATTTTGAGGATTACTTAATCTCATTCCATTTGAATTTATTGTTATTTGACGAAGTAATTTATTTGTTGTATGACTACTTATTGAGGTATTATTATTATTTAAATTTGTTGTTTTTTTTAATTGAGTTTTATTTGAACTTTTTCTTATTGAATCATTTGTATTTATATTTGTATTACTTATTGTATTATTATTATTTATATTTGTTTGAATATTTATATTTATATTATTTTGAGTTGTTTGAACAAAAACTTTTTGTGTTCTTGAATTATTTTTTTGAGATATTTTTTGAATTAAATTTTTCATTGTTAAATCTGTTGTATTATGAATTTTTATTTTGTGATATGCATTTTCTTTTTTATTTAAATATTCATTTAAAGAATTTCTAATCTCTTCTGTTTTTGCAATATCTAAAGGAGTTTTTCCATAAATATTTTCAGTATCAGCTTGAGGAAATTTTCCTAAAAAATATTTTAATAATTCTAAATGACCTTTCATACTACAATAGTGTAAGGGAGTATTTTTTTCATTATCATATGAATTTAAAATTGCTCCATTTTCAATTAATAATTTACTTATATCAAAATAACCATTAATGGCAGCAAAATGAAGAGGTGTTTTTTTCTCTCTAGTTCTTATATTACAATCACAATTTGTTTTTATTAATATTTCTGCTATTTTTAAATTTCCTTCTGAACAAGCATAATGTATTGCAGAATAACCGTTTTCATCAATATAATTTATATTTCCTAATTTATTTGGTAATGATAAAACTTTATCTAAAAAACTAATAAATAATTCTCTATCTCCTTTTTTTGCATTTAATAATAAATTTCTATATATATCCAAATTATTATTATTATTATCATTACTATTAATATTATTATTTACATTTTTATTATCATTATTTTCTTTTTTATTAACATTATTTACATTATTGTTACTGACATTAATATTAATATTATTATTAGAATTATTATTATTATTCTTATTATTTATATTTTTATTAATATTATTATTGCTATTATTTTGTTTAATATTATTATTATTTTCAATATTATCTTTATTTTTAGATTTATTCTCAGTTTCTTGATTTTTATTATTATCATTTTCAATAAAAGGATTAGAAGATAAAGTAGGAAATTTAGTTTGATGAAGTTTTTCATAAAATTCATCATTAACATATCCAATTTCAAAATCTCTTTCATCAATAACTTCACTGCTACTACTATTGTCATTTAATTTATTATCATCTTCATCAGATTCAATTTCTTGACAAGAATCATTATCACTCATTATTTTTTCCAAAGAAGCTTTTTTATTATGAATTATTTTTTTATTTTCATTTGAAACAACTTTTGCTTTTTGATTATATGGTGACATAAGTCTTGGAGATAAAGCATTTTTATTTTTTTGATTTATTTGAGAAAATTCTTGTTGACTTGTTTGTTTATTATTTTCAGTTAATATATATCTACTTCTTGATTTGTCGTTTTGAGAATTTTTTTTTAAATAAACTTCTTGACTTCTGTGTTTTATCATTATACCATTTAAATTTAATAAATCTACCATTGTTGCAATTTTATTTATTGATTCTTTTTGATTTTTATTTGTTTTTGTTGTTACAGGTTTAATTACTCTCGAACTCATTTTTTCAATTTTAATAATTGTTTTATAATCTGTATAAATTTTTATACTTTAAAATATTGTTTTAAAATAAATATTAATTATTAATTTTTATTATTATTATTTTCATATATATTAATATTAAATAAATTAAATACATTTTCAGAAAATATAAATAATATATGTCTAATATACAAAATCATATATATGAAAATTATTCTTTCATTTTATTATCAATCATATTAACATCTAAAGCTAAATTTATACATCTCCAAGCATTTAATCCATCATTATTAACTAATAATTCATTTGCTCCAGAATAAATTAATAAATTTGCTATTTCATAATTTTCATATGATAAAGCATAATGTAAAGGACAATTTCCATTATTCTAAAAATGAAATTATAAAAAAATATAACTTACATTTGGAATATTTGGATTACATCCTCTTATAAGTAAAAATTCTATTATTTGTTTTCTACAATTAAATTTGACTGCAGTATTTAAAAAAGTAAATCCATTTTCATCTTTATAATTCATATTCATAAAACCATAATTATCATTAATATATTTTTTAACTAACATTAAATTATCTTCTTTAATATGAAAAAAAATAACTTTATATAAATTATTTTCAATTCCTTTTAAAATAGAAGCTTTAATCATTTGAGTTTTTAATTTTGTTATTTCTTGATTTGTAGTAGAAAACAAATTTTGAAAAATTTTAATTCTTTTTGTAAATGTTTTCTTTTTTCTGAATTGCTTTCTTCTATGAGCATATTTTTCCATATAATTATCATTTAAAAGTCTTTGAGTAGATAAAAGTCTTTTAATTTCATCATCATTTTCATTTTTATTTGGTTTCATACTTTTTCTTATTTTTCTAAGAGATTGAAATCTTTGACTACTTTTAATCAGACTTTTAGAAAATAAATTAACAAATCTTTTTTTTTTCTGATAACCTATTTTAAATAAAGTTTCCTGATTTATTTCACTTCTAGTATCATTACCTATAAAATCATTAATATATAAAATATTATTTTCTTTAACATTTGCTTCTTCTAAAAGTTTAATAATTTTCACAATTCTTTTTTTTTCAATTATTGTTTTTTTTTCTGGAAAAAAATCTCTTTTTTTAATTAATACAGAACGATTTATTTTTTTTACTCTATTAATTTTAACTTCATTAATATTTTCTTTTATCATATTAATTTTATTATCTTTTTCAACACTTTTACTTATACTTGGATTTGTTTGATTATTTAAATTTAATTTAGGAGAAGGTCTTCTAATTGGTTTTCTTCCTAAATTTGTTTTTCTTTCAATTCCAAAAATAAAAATTAAAGTTAACATTCCTTTTCTAGGATTTAAATATTTATCTAATAAAAATGGAAATGAAATTGAATAAAAACTTCTTATTATTCTTTTTGCTTTTTTATAATATAATTTATATTGAATATATAAAAATCTTACTAAATGATCTTTATTTATTCTATTGAAAAAACTAAATAATATTTTTCGAAGTGTTTCATCTTTTCCAATAAAATTTTTCATTACTTCTTTTCTTAATAAAATTTTTTCATTTTCTGCAATAAAATCAAAGAAACTATTTATTTTTCTTGTTAAACAATCAGTATAGAAATAATTTTTATTTTTCTCAATTCTATCAAGATGTGAATTAATTTTATTATATTGTTTTTTAATAAATTTTTTTTGTATAGGATTATTTTCAAAAAAAGATTCATGAATTTCATCAATATTATTATTTATAACATTTGCATCTTTATTAATAATAAAAGTGAATTTACTTTTTGATGAATCATATTTTTTAGAATCCCTTCTTAATTTATCATAAAAAGTTTCTATTTTTTTTTTCTTTTTAAAATTACTTCTTTGTCTTCCAATTGTAGGAGGAGAAGATAAAAGATTACTTATAATATTACTTAAATGGTTTTTTATAGTATTTGAAGATCTTCTTTTTTTTATTTTATTTATAGAATTATTATTAGTATTTATTCTATTAAATAATTTTGAAAAAGAATCTATTTCATTATTATTATTATTATCATTATTATCAAATGAATCAGAAATAGTTTTTGTTTTTATTTTATTTATTGGAAGAGATTTTCTTCTTATTGTATTTAAACTTTCTGTAAAATTTTTATATGATAAACTCAATGGCATATTTCTATTACTATGAAAAAGAATAGGCTTTAATTTTATATTTGAACCAAATAATTTTCTATTTGCATTTCTTGAAGGTTTTCTAAATGTATTTATTTTTTTTATATTTATATCAGAGCCAATAGAATACTTTTTTCTCGTTTTTTTTCTTTTAATTAATGGAATTTTTCTTCTTGGTGAATTTGAACTAAGATTATCAAAATTAAATTCATTCTTATTTTTATATATATTAGAATTTGATTGAGTTAAATTTCTAAAAAGAATTTTTATAGATTTTTCTCTTTCAATTGTTAATCCTCTTTTAATGGTAGAAATATTAGAACTTATTTTTATATTTCTTGATATTTTTTTTCCAGGAGATGAATTTGGTCTTTTTGTATTTAAATTCTCTCTTTTTAAATTATTTATTTTTAATTCATTATTATTATTTAAATTGTTATCTTTATTCATTTTTTCTAAAATTTTTTGTAATTTTGATTCACTCAAATAATATTTAATATTATATTTGTTAATATTCATTTTTAAATTTATTTTTTTTCTTTCATCACCTGACATATTATTTACTATATTTATTATATTTTCTGTTTTGTTATACCTTAATGAGTCATCTTCATTTTTTTCTGATAAAATATATTTTTTTAATTTTGGTAAAATTCTTTGACTTGTTGTTGTACTCACTAAATTCTCTTTATTTGATAAAATACTTTCTTTTAAACTTATTGGACTTTTCTTTTTTTTATCAGTATCTGAAATAAAATTTTTATTTATATCTAAATCACTTAATGATAATTTATATTCAATATTTTTTGAAATTGGTGATTTAAAACTTTTATTTTTGCTTTTCTATAATTATTAAAATTTATTTACATTATCACTAGAATTAGTATTAATATATAATTTTTCATTCTTCAAAGAAAGTTGATAAGAAGAATTATCCATTTGAAAAATTTTTTATTTATTTTTTTAAAATTACTTAAATTTTTTTAATTATTTATTATTTTAAAATCTACAAATAATATTGAAAATTATCATCTTAAAAAAAAAATAAATCAAAATTTTATAAGGAAAATCGACAATAATAAATTGGAAGTAGATATATTTAATTGAAGAAATTAGAATTGTGAAAGATATTTAAATTTAATAACAATTTAAAAAGAAAAATATGTTATCATAATTCAAACAAAATAAATATTCATTAATTTAATGAATATAAGATTTAATTTGTTGAAAATTATAAGAAAAGAAAAGAATATAAAAATATAAAATTTAAAGAAATTAATATAAATTTATTTGAGAATGAGCTAAAAAAAACAAAAATATAAATTAAGGTTTTGCTGAATATCTATAATAATGTTTTGCTCCTGCATCTTTTTGATAAACATTATCAGTCTTTTGTTTAAAATCAGAAATCCAATTTGATCCATTATAAATTGCAATATGACCATCTGGATGAGTTTTAGTTCCTTCTTGAACATAAATATCACCTTTCATTGGATTACCTCCTTGTATTTCTTGAAATCCTAATCCTGTAAGAATACCTTTTGTATGGTACATATATGCAGAAGGTTGTCTATCAAATGTAAAATTTCCTTTATTTATTAAAGCATTTGCTACATACTTAGCACATAAACCTACACTCTTTTCTTTTGCATTTTTTGTTGCATAGTCAGCTGCAGCTTGAGGATTTTTAGTTTTATCCATTTAAAAAAAGTTAATCTTTTATATCATTATAATTTTTTAGCTCTTTTTATATTGAAATTTTTATAAATTTATAAATAGTAATTTATATAATATCTTAAACAATTTCCAAATATAAAAAATAGATGGAATACTTTAATTTTATTTGAAATCATTAAATTTGTGAATGATATTATTATTTTATAAGAATTTTAAATATATGTTTTTTTCCTACTTTTTTAAAAAATTGATTTCAATATTTACTAAATGAAATAGCATCCATTATTGAATTTAAATTTCTAATTTCCTTCTTTTTAGGTAAATTGAAAAAGATAAACTAAAAAATAACAATAAACAATATTATTTTTTATTACTTATAATCCTATAATATTTGTTAAAACAAAAATAATATTTAATTAATTTTATTTTTGGATTATTAAATTAATTATATAAAATTAGGGGAAATAAAATTATATAAATTTCAGTTATAAAATAATCACATTAAAAATATAAATTCATATGATTATGATTCAACTTTAGCACTTTTAAATAATAATATAGAAACTCCAGCAATTTCAAAAAAAATAAAAGTTTTACTTTCATGTGTAACAAAAGAGCCAAAATTTTCACCAACAATACAATGCCAAGTTTTTTTATATTTATGGTCAAATTCTCTTTTAATTTCTTCTGCAATTTTCATATATGAATCACTTGGATTTTCAGGATTTATAGGTGGATTTCTAAAAAAAGCTTGAATTCCTTGTGATATTGCTTCTAATTGTATTTTTTCTGGCATATCTGAACATTTTATTACTACTTTAGTTGAACTCATATTTAATTATTTTAATTTAAATATATTTTTATTATTTTAAATTCAATTCTTTCATCTTATAAATTTAATTTATAATAAATTAATATATTTTTTTTTATTTATCTTTTTTTAAATTTATTGTTTTACTTATTATTTTTGGTTGTCTTTGAGAAAAATATGAGCCATTTATTGTTGCGTTTGATAAATTTTCTCCTGAATAATTACTAAATGTTTGACTTTCTTTCATTGAATCATCATTTTTATCAAAATCTTCACTACTTAAATTACTTTGTTTATCAAATGATTTATTTATACTTTTTTTTTTATAAATTTGAATTTTAGGATTTTCATTAAAATATTTATTTACTATTTTTTTATTATTATTAGAATTATTCATTTCATCAAGTGCTCCAACATAATTTACAAGTGAATAATTACTTTCAGGATAATTTGAATTATAAGTTAAATTTAATGATAAACATTGATATAAAGTAAATAAATATCTATAATTAAATCCCTTATTTAAAAAAGTAATTAAAATATTTGAATTTAAATCTAAATTACTTTTAAATAAATACATAAGAACTAATCGATAAAAGAAATTTTTATAAAAAATATAAAGAAGAGTTTTACAAAGATTTTTAGTTCTTTTTTTATAAACCGAATCTGATAATTTATTTTGAATTAAATTATAAAATTTTTTATTTCTTGGTCCTAACCATTTATGGAAATATCTTCTTAATTTATTTAAAATTTTATTAAAAATTTTTAACAAAATTATTTTCCTTCTTTCTTTTAAATTTTTGTGATTTAATATTGTAATAAAATATCTTTCCCAATGAAGATTAAAAATTTTAATTATAATTGTAGGTAAAAATCTTTGAGAAACATTAATTAACATTTTCTTTGTTTTTTCATTTTTTTTAAAATCTTTTTCAGGTTTTTCTAAATCTGACATATATTTTTTATTTTGTTTTTTTAATATTCTTCTCAATAATCTTTCTCTTGTATTTTTTGAAGAGTCTGAAATTGTTTCATCAACACTTTTACAAGGAGATAAATTTCTTTTATCTTTTTTTATATTATCATATTTTTCATCTTCTTCTTCTTCATTTAATTTATTTTTATATTTATTTGCTTTTTCCACTTTTTCTTCTAAAGTTTTTTTTATTTTTTGCATTGTTGGTGATAATTTTTTATTAAAACTATTTTTTCTTTCTTTATTTTCTTTTTCTTCTTTTATTTCATTATTTTGTAAAATATCAAAACTTTTATTTCTGATAAATTGAAGTTCTTTTTTTCCATCAAATTTGTTTTTTCTATCATTTTTTTCACTTTTATTGTATTTTAAATCTTTTTTTAATTGTTCATATTTATATTTTCTTGAGAAATATTCTTTTAAAAATTCTTTTTGAATATATCTTATTTTATTTAATTTGTCTTTTTGATTTAAATAAATAATTTTATCATAATAAGCATTCTTATTTCCATATTTCAAAATTATTCTTGAATTATCTTCATTATATAATAACAGAGAATTATTATAATTATATTCTTCATTCTCATTTTCATCTTTATAAGATGATTTTGAATAATTTTTATTTTTATTATTTTTTATTCCAGGATTTATATTATTTTCATTTTTATATTCATTCTTTTCATTGTTTTGTCTTTGTGAAATTCCACTAATTTCCTCATCTTTATTATTTTTTTTATTATTTCCATTAATAATATCGTTTTTTCTTTCATTTATAACATTATTATTTTCTTTATTTTTTTCCTTTAGTTTTTCTTTAATATTTTCATTAATATTATTATTTTCTTTATTTTTTCCTGGAATATTTCCTATAATTTCCTCATTTTTAACATTATTCCCTTCTTTATTTTCTGTAATATTTTCATTAAATTGATTTAGGATATTTCCTTTAATATATTCATTTAAATTATCATTTTTATTATTATTATTTTCAGGAGTAGTTTCATTATCTCTTTCATTTAATTGTTCAATATTTTCTTTAATTTTATCAGGAATATTTTCTCTTAAAATTTTTGATTTGTCATCTTTATTTTGTTCTATTAATTGTCTAACTGGTGTTAATTTTATATTTTTTTTATTATTATTTTTATTTATTTCTTCATTAATATTTCTAGGAATAAAATCCTTTTCTGAATAATTTTCATGTAATTTTGAATTATTTTCTTCTTTATTTTCAATTTCATCTTCATCTTCTTCTTCTTCTTCTTCATTATTATTTAAATTATTATTTATTTCTTCATTAATATTTCTCTTTTCATTTTCTTCTTTTTCTTCTTCTTTTTCTTTTTCTTCTTCTTTTTCTTTTTCTTCTTCTTTTTCTTTTTCTTCTTCTTTTTCTTTTTCTTCTTCTTTTTCTTTTTCTTCTTCTTTTTCTTTTTCTTCTTCTTTTTCTTCTTCTTTATATTTAGATATATTTTCAGAATTGATTTTTATTTCTTTATTTTCTTCAATTTGATTGCTTTCATTATTATTTTTATTTTGATGTCTAGAAATAATTCCTGATAAATCATATTTTTTATTTTTTTCTTTATTTATTTTTTTATCATTTTTATTTAAATTTGAATTATTATCATTATTCTCAAAATTTTTTTCTTGATTAAATAAAATATTTTTATCAATTTCTTCTCTTTTAATTTCAGAATTTCTATTAGTTAAATAATCTTTTATACTTCTTATACCTTCATTATTTTTATTATCTTTATCATTTTCTTCATCTTCATATTCATATTCATCTGTTTTAGTATTTAATTTTGGTTTTCCATTGTTTTTTTGATAAGAATCATTATCATTATCATATATATTATTTTCATTATCATTTGAATTAGATTCATTTAATTGATTATTATTTAAATTATTTGAATTATTTTCAGAATTTTTAATTGATTGTTTTATTCCTTTAATTTCGCTTTCTATATGATTATTTGATTCAATTATTTTTTTCTCTTCTATAATATTCTTGGTATTATAATTTTGTTTTATTTCTTCAATATCATTTTTTTTTTTTTGTTTTTTTTCAATTTCTTCATCAGAAGATTCAAGTTGTTCATTTTCACCATAAATTTCTTTTTCTCTATCATATTCATCATAATTATTTTTTTCTTCTTCTAGATTATGAATTTCAGAAATATTCGAAATTGTTCCTCTTATAATATCATTTTTTGATCCATTAATCATTCCACTCATATAATAATCATTTTCTTTATCATTTTTTTCTGAAAATTTATTAGTTAATATCGTATTTTCATTAATTTGTGTATCTTGATATAATTCTTTTTCTTCTTCATTTTTTTCATTTTTAAATGAATTTTTTGATAAATTTCTAAATGAATTTAATTTATTAGATTTTGATGAATTCCTTTTGGAAGATGATTCATCTTCTTTTATATTTTCAAATAAATTTTCATTATTATTTGATTTTGTTTGATTATCTAAATTTAATGATTTTATTGTCTTTTCCATTGTTCTATTATTTGAATTATTTACTAATGTTTTATTAAAGGGTTCTTTTTTGAAATTATATGAAGTATTTGAAGAATTAATTTTTTTTTCTTCTGGTTTAAAATTACTTTCTTCATTTTCATCTTCTTTTTTAATAGGAATTGTATTATTAATTTCTTTATCTAGATTTTGACAATACCTATAATTTGGATATTCTCTATTTTTGATATTGTTTGAATTATTTAAATTGTTCTCATTATCATTATTAATTTTTGAGTTTTTATTCATTTTATTATCTTTATTTATTGTATTGTAATCTTTTTTATCAAGAATTGGCTTATTCATATCATAAATTTTTGAAAAAATTGATATTTTATTATTACATTTTTTATTTTCATCATCATTTGATTTACAATCTTGTAATAATTCATCACTTTCTTTATCTGAAACTGAGTTATTATTATTTTTAATGAATGTTGTAGTTTCTATTAAAGCATCTCCTTTAATTTTTTGATTTTGAATTAGAACATTATTATTTTTTGTATTATCAGTAACTTCAATTAATATAGAACTTTGATTTTGCCTTATTTTTATATTTGCTGAAACTCTAACATTTTCATTACCTAAATTATCATCATATGATAGCTCTTTATTTGAATAAATTTTTTTCTTATTTTTTTTTAACTTATTTTTATTTGTTGATTTTTTTCTATTTAAATATTTTCTTATTTCTGATTGTAATAAAATTATTTTATCAATATCTTTATTTTTTACAATTGTAGGTTCTTTTACTATTATACAAGGATTTTTTTGAATTATTTTTTCATTTTTATTTTGATTATAATTTTCATTTCTTTTATTATTTAAAGAATTCAAAGAATTAATTGAATCAGAATTCTTTATAGAATTATTCTCAGAATTTTGTTTATTATCATAATTTTTTCTATTATAATTTAATATTTTGTTTTTTTGATTTATTTCATTTTTATTTTTTTCATTAATATAATCTAAGTAATTAGCTCTTGATTCCATTATTAATTTATCATCTTCAAAAGTATAATAATTAACTTGTACACTTCCACTTAAATTTGAATTTTTTTTCATCTTATTTTGATAATTTTCAAAATTTTCTTGTAATTGATTATATTTTAAACTTCTTTTTCTTAATTCATTATAAACTTTTAATTCATTAAAAATGTTCTTTCTCAAATTTGTTATTTTATTTTGTAAATTTAATTTAATTAATTCTGCAACATGTTTTTGAAGATTTTTTTTATTATTTAAACCATTTTCATTTCCATTTATATTATTATTTATATTATTATTATTACCGTTTAAATTTTCATTTGAGTTTATATGTAAATTTCCATAATAAATATTTTTTCCAATATATTCTTTATTTGAATGTTTATCATCTTTATTTTCAAAATTATTAAATTCATCTTGTCCAATTGTATCTAATTTTTTTTTACTATTATTATTTTTTTTTTTTCTTCATTTTCATTATCTTTTTTATTTTCTTCTTTTATACTTCCTGACAATTGATAATTTAAATTTTTCTCATTTTGAACTGAATTATTATTTTGATTTTTACTTTTATAACTTTCTTCTCTAATAAAAGTTTCAAAAATTTTATTTGAGTTCATTGAATTATTTTGATTTTCTTTATTTGAATTAATACTATTTTTACTTTCTCTGTTTGAATATAAATTCATTTGATTTTCTTTATTTGAATTAATACTATTTTTACTTTCTCTATTTGAATATAAATTCATTTGATTTTCTTTATTTGAATTAATACTATTTTTACTTTCTCTATTTGAATATAAATTATTAAAAGGATCATTTCTCATTTCATTATTAATATTAACTAATCCATTACTTTTATCTAAATTTATTTGATTATTTTGATTTGTATTATCTATATTATCATTTTCATCTTGATTTATATTCTCATTATTTACATTATTATGAATATTAGAATTATTTAAATTATCTTCATTATTAAAATATTTTTCATTGTTCATATCATTTTCTTTATTTTCTTCATTTTGACTATTATTTATATAACCACTATTTCCTTCATTTTCATTAAATTCTCCAAAATTATTATTATTATAAAAATTTTCATTTTCAGATAAATTATTATCATGAAAAAAATCATTATTAAAATTTTCCTTAATTGAATTACTTATATTATCCCCATTTAGATTACTATTATTATTTTGAATTATTGGTTTACTATTTAAAATATGTTTAATAGTAAGAATTTTCCTAAAAAATTTTTGTAATAAAACAGAATAATATCTTTCTTTATCTTCTTCACTAATATTAGGATTATTTTTTACTAAACAAACTTTAATTCCATTTTTAGTAACTTTAACATCTTTATTTGAAACTTTTAATTTAAGTAATTCTTCATAAGGATCTTTTTTTTCTCTTTTTCCTTCAGTAATAGCATGAGTATATTCTATAGTTCTTAAAACTTTTGCTTTTCTTTCAACTTTATCATAATCTTTTTTTTGTTGTTCAGTTTCCCATAATTTTCCAGTTTTTTTTTCTGGAAGAGGAGTTAAAGATAATTCTTCTTTATATTTATTTTTTTCTGGATTAATATATTTTAAACCTGGAATTCTTTCTGTCCAATTTTTTTGATTTAATTTTATTGTTTCTAAAGTTTGTGATGATGGTATTTCATTTATTTCTTTTGTTCCTATTAAATTTATATTTCTTTGATTAATTTCTAAAAATTCATTTACTTTTTCTGAGTTTTTTAAATATAATTTATCTACAAAATTTTTTTTTTGAATTTTTTTATTTTTATCTTCTTTTTTTCCTAATTGATTTGCTAATTCTTTTTTTATTTTGAAATATTCTTGTTGAGTTTTTGATTTTGAATTTGGAAAATTGTTCAAAGATTCTTTTTTAGAATTATTTTTTGATGATGAAATTGAATTTTCAATGTTTGATGAATTTGATTTAATTGGTGAACCAGATGACATATTAAATGTATTAGACATTTTTTATTATTTTTCAAAATTCTTATTTAATTATTTTTAAAATGAGTTTTTTATATATATTATTTAATTAGAAAAAAAAAATAAATATATTACTTACTATATTCTTTATTTAAATATTATTTATATCAGAATCACCTACGAAAGAATCATAATAATTATTTTGTTTTCCTTCATTATCATATTTTAAAGTAGAACAACTGAAACTAATTTTTTCGTTATTTTCTTTGTTAGTATAATTTGCAGTAATTTTATTATTTATATTCTTAGTGTATTGAATAATTTCAAGATTATCATTATCATTTTCAAATTCAATATATTTATTTTGAACAATATCAGAATCTTCTTCATCTTCTTCTTCATTATTTTTTATATAACTTTTGTTTCTTCTATTATTTTTAATAGTATCTGTATTAAAAGAATCTTCAAATTCTTTTCTTTTACAATTATTTTTTTTATTAATATTATAAGTTTTAATTCTTTCTTTTCTTACAATATATCTATCTAAATCTTTTTGTAATGATAATGAATCTTTTGGATTATTCATATTATCTTCTTCTTCTTTTTTAATTTGTTTTCCATAAACATCTAAACTTTTTAATATTAAATTTTTGGCTTTTAGATTATTTCCTTCAAATGGTAAATTATCTTGTATTTTTTTTAAAGTAGAATTTAAAGTACTATCTTTATTATGTATTAAATTATTATTTTCAACATATAAATTCATATTCATTTTATTTAATTCAAAATTTTTAACAGTTAAATTAGCAATTTCTTTTTCTAATAAAGAAATTTGCATATTTTTATCTAAAATTTTTTTAAATAGCATTTCAATAATTTCAATAAACTTTCCATTTTCTTTCCTACCAGATAATTCTCTATATAACTTCATATTAATTCCACAATTTCTTAAAATTTCATCAAAATCATTAAAAGCATTTCCAGTTTTAGAATAATTACTCATATCATCTAATTTTTTTCTTAATTTTTCTCTATCATAATTATTTAAAGTAGTTCTAAAACTTTCATCATTTTTTTTTGTTTTTTGAGAAATTGCACTTAATTCTGTTAACATTGTTTCTTTTTCTCTATTTGCACTATATACACTCACTAAATATTTATGTCTTAATTTTGAATTTTCAGTTTGTAATTTTTCATTTAAATTTTCATATCTTTCTTTATCTTTTCTTATATGTTGAATTGAATTTATTAATCTAGTATATAATGATTTATACAAAAATAATTCATCATTAATTTGACAAATTAATTTGGATGGTTGAGTTATATATATTTCTTTTTCATAGATTATTCCTCCTTTATATTTTTCTATTGATAATTTTAATTTTTCTATTATATTATTTTTTTCTTGTATACTTTGTTGAAATAAAAATATTTGACTTGAATAATTTTCATTTTCTAATTTTAATTTTTCAATTAATTCCTGTTCTAACTCTTCTTTTTTTAATAGTTTATTTCTTAAATTTAATTTTTCTTTTGATAATTTTTCACATTGAGAATATAATGTATTGAGTTCATTATTTAATTTTGAAATTATATTTTTTAATTTTTTTTCATTAATGGTTGTAGAATTAAAAGAATTTGAGTTTATAATATCTGAAATTATTTCTTTATTGATTTTTATATTTAATCTTAAATCATTTACTTCATCTTCTAACAATTTATATTCTTCTTTTAATATGTTATAAGATTCTGCATATTTATTTAATAATTTAATTGCAGTTTTTTTTCCTTCTTTTTTGTTTAATTTATTAACTATCATAAATAATTTCTAAGAATTTGTTTCAATATAAAAATAAAATAAATAAATATTATATTTTTTCAATTTCAATTTTATATTAAAAATATACTTTTTCATATTTATTTTTCTATTTGTGAAAATATTAATTCTTGCAATTAATTATTGAAGGATTAACTATTTAGTTCTATTTAATTTTTACAAAACAGAATTTTTCATTAATAACTAAAATTATTTTAATTTTAATTTTTTTTTTTTATTAAATTATATATTTTACAAAAAATATAATAGTTAATTTATGTGAAACATATTTATTAATGATTTGGATATTCAATAGCATTAAGTATATAAATATGATATATATATTAAATTATAGTATTAAACAATTAAAGTATTTTAAATATAAATTAGAGTAAAACCAATTTAAAAATATTATTATTTCACATAGTTAAACTCTTCAATGAATATATATTTCTTTAATTATCCAGATATTGATAAACACACAACTAAATTATTTAATAGATAAATTAAAAAGAAATTGGACTCATAAATTAAAATTTCTAGCAAAATAAATTCAACAAGGAAAAAAGTAATTAAAAAAAATCTTGAAAAACTAAAATAATAATTGTAATGCAAGTAAAAAAGTTAAAAAACATTAATTATAAATAAATCAATAATATATAATACATAAATATTTATATATGATTATTTTTTTATTCTGATTCTATCAAAATGATAATATCGTTTTTTTTTCCATTTCCAAAATTTTCATTATATAAATTTTCATAACTTTTTTTTGCTTCTAAAATAAAATTTTTTCGTTCTCTTATTGTTAGCTTTTTATTATATTTTTCGAATATTTTCCCATAATGTATTTTTTCCCTTTTTTCAAATTTATTATGATACTCTAAATACCTCATTTCACTTAGATCTTCATCTTCCAACTAATAAACATTAAAAACATAATTTACTTTATTATGGGAATTATTATCAAAATAATAATTTTCATCCAATTCTTTAAATTCTGGAACACATATGTTTAAATGTTGATTTTTCTCTTCAATTTTTATACGTTTAGAAGAAAAAAATTCGATATTTATTATTTTATTCTGCTTTTTTGTAATATTGTTTTTATTACAATGGTTTTCTATATTTTTATAAATAAATTTTATTACTTGTTGAAGATACAGAAGTTTCTGAATGTAATGAGTTTTGTTTTTTTGGTCTTCCTCTCTTACGGCGCAATAAAGATAATTTTTTATTAATATTTTTAAAATATTTCTTTTTTTTATCGCAAAGAAAAATTTTCTCTTTATTTAAAATATAGTGAGATTTTGTAATTTGTTTATTTTCCTTTTTTTTAATTTTTTGAATTAAGAATATTTTTATAGGTTTTCTTTTCTTATATTCCCTTTTTTTTGGAGTTTCAAGTAAATATTCTTTACAAAAAATTTTTTCCTCTTTTTTGGCTTGAAATTTGGCTATTAAATTTTCTAATAATTTTGGGTTTGGCTTTTCTATGACAATAGATATATTATTCATTAATTAAATTAAAATAAGACAATCATAAATATATTTATATACAATATTTTTTTTAAAAAATGAAATATAAATTTTATTGCTTGAAAAATTTTTTTGAGAACAGAAAAAATTTTGATTTTTGAAAATTTATAAATTTATTGCTCAATTTCTCTTTTTATGAGTTTAAAAAAATCAATCATTTTAACGATAAAAATTATATAAATAAAATATTAAATAAAAAAAATTATTTGATAAAACATAATCAATAAATTCAAATATCATTGAAAAAAATAATAACTTAAATTGTCCTTTCATAAATTAAATAAATAAATTATTCATATTATAATTATAAAATAAAAGCAGAAAAAAAAAGGAAAAAAATATTTAAAGACATAAAAAATTTATATTAATAATCATCACAATCATCTTTCATTTTACAATAACATTGTCCTAAACTTTCAAAAGCTTTTCCTTTACATTTATAAAAAAAACCTTTACAACATTCAAAATCTTTATATTTTGGATACCATTTATCTTCATCTGCACAATCACTTTCTTCTCCCATTTCGTCTAATATTTCATTTTCTACCATATCTTTTACTATCATGTCTATTTCTTCATTATTTTCCTCATCTTCTTCTTTTTGACTTGGAATATATTTTTTTGCATTTAAATTAAAATTTAATTTTCTTTTTTTTTTTTATTGGTTTATATTCTAATGCATTTATATTTAATTGTTGCTCTGAGGATTTTTATTTATTACATATTGTACAGTCTTTTCCTACTCCGTTCATTTCTTTATCTAAACATTTTTCTTCTTCACTCATTTTTTTTTAATTTTTTTAAATGATTGGAAATTATTTTTTTATTATTTATTTTTTTTTCAATTTTTTATAATTTTTTTATTTTTTGATTTTGGAGATATTATAATAAAATAATTGAATTGTTTAGTTACTTTATTTATAAAGAGGAATTCAGTGAAATTATTTTTGTTTTTTTTTTGATAATTATAAAAATATTTTTTGATTATAAGCTTAATAAAATTTTTTTAATTTTTTAATAAAACTTTCATTTATTCATTTTCCTTGAAAAACAATTCAAAAAAATAAAAAATTAAAAAACTAAACCTGTTATTTACTTGTTTAATAAAAATTTTTTTTTAAATTAAAACTTAATTATAATATTTAGAAAGAAAATTAATGGAAGATGAGAATAAGAATATAGAAAATATTGAAGAAATTAATAAGGTTGTTAATAATTTAAAACATAATAGTAATATAATAACAAATGAAGAATTAGAAAACTCTTTTGATAAAATGAAAAATAAAATTGATAATTTAAGAGAAAAAATAATTAAAAATAGAAATAAACAACAAAACGATTTTATAGATGTAAAAAAATTAAATTCTTTACTGAGTCAAACTTGGACAGGAATAAAACAAATTAATCCAAAATTAAACGAAATAAAGGATTTATTAGGAGAAAATTATTTAAATAAATATAATGATTTAAATAATAATATACCAAAACTAAGGTTTCATAGAGTTAAAACAAATCACAATGATTGTTATGTAAGTGTAATAAGTGGAAAAAGATTGAATTTAAATAATATTATTAGTTATTCAAAGCCTTTGAAATCAAAAAATAAAAATTTATTTTTGTCGAATAATAATAGTAAAAAAATATTATTTTTTGAAAGTAATCAAAATCAATCAAATAAATATTTAACAGTAAGAACTAGTCAAAATTTAAATAAAAGTTCTTCAGTAAAAATAATTAAAAGAGTGGGAAGTCCATTTAATAAAGAATATTATAAAAATGAATTATATAGATTACATCATAAATTATTTAGTGATGATTATTTCTCTTCAAAAAAGTCATTTTTTCGTTTTTCAAATAAAAAAAAATCGAAAATATTCTCATAATTAATAATAAATAAATAAAAATAAATTAATTATTATTTTTCGGTAATTTGTTTTTTATTTATTAATAATTACTTAAAAATAAATAAAAAGAGTTAACTATCCAAAAAATCTTTTTTCAAACTTTTTTAACTAAAAATTTATCCTCAGAATTAGTAGTTATTTTTTTTTCAATAGTTGGTTTTCCAATAGTAGATTTTTTTTCAATACTAAATTTTTTTTCAATAGTAGGTTTTTTATCAATAGTACTTGTTCTTTTAATAGAAAATTTCTGTTGAATAAGATTATTATTTTTTTCATTTTCTTTTTTTTCTTTATCTAATCTTTGATTAACTTTAATTGTATGAATATTTTTATTAGTAAATTCTGTAAATAATCCTCCTTGTTTTTGGAAATAACCTTTATTCATCATCATTAAGAAATTTTCATTAAAAGTTTCCCATTTTCTATTAATATAAGGAGGTCTATTTTTAACTTCATATGAATCAGTAATTAAATTATAATCTATTTGAGGTTTTCTATCAAAATGTAATAATTTATTATTATCTGGATGTTCTGCTTCTTGTATTTTAAAATCATTATAATTTCCAAAATATGCATTTTTATTTGGAGATATTTCTGTTTTAAGAGCTTTCATATTTTCAAAATCATATGATGATACTTTATATTTATTTCCAATTGTTTTAAAATTATCAGTTATTATATCTTTACTTATTTTTTCTGGAATTTTTTGAATAAATCTACTTAATTTTCCTAAAGTATTTGAATATAAATTTTTTTTTGGTTCATTTTCTTCAGTTAATACATATCTTAAACTTTCAGGTTTAAAATCTTTTTCTTTTAAAATTCTATCTCTTTTATTTTGAACTTCCATATCATATTCTGTTCTAATATATCTTAAAATTTTTGGATTTTGGCTTAATTCTCTTTTGCTTTTTATATAATCAATTAATTTGACTTGATCTCTTGTAGAATTTATTTTTTTTAATTGTTCACTTCTATCAAATTGTAAAACTTCAGATAAAAAAGGATTATTGTAACCAATCTCATTTTCTTTCATTGTTTTTAATCTAAAATGATCTGGAACTTCATTATTATAATAATTATGAACATTTAATACATTTCTTGAATATGGTTGTCTAGGAGGAAAATCAACTTCTTCATATTCACATTTTGGTAAAGGAAAATCTCTTGAGATACGATTATTATGAAATTTAAAAGGTTTTGACATTTATTTAATTAAATTTTTAATTCATTTAATCACACGTTATAATATAATATAATTCAAAAAAAACTTAAAAAAATAATTTAAATGTTCAATAAGAAGAAAAATAGTATAAATAATCCTTTAAGTAAATCAATGAAAATAAATAAGGAAATATTAAAAAATTCTCAAATTAAAAAAGAAGAAAAAAAAGAAAAAGAAAAAGAAGTAGAAATTCAAAAAATAGATTTTTTAGAAAATGAAAAAGAAAAACCTGAATTAACAAAAATAAATGATGAATATCAATTAATAGAAAATGATCAATTAGGAGGAGGAGCATTTGGAGTAGTATATAAATGTATAAGTTTAATAGATTCAAAAAAAGAATTTGCAGCAAAAGTAGAATCAAATGATTCAATAAAACCTCAATTAAATCACGAATATAAAATATTAAATTATTTAGAAGGTGAAGAAGGAATTCCAAAAACTTATTTATTAAAAAATACAGGTTTTAGTACTGTTATGATATTTGAATTACTTGGTCCTAATTTAGAAGATATTTTACAAGAAACAAAAGCAAAGAAATTTACTTATAAAACTTGTGGAATGATTTTAAAGCAAATGAATAAAAGATTAAATTATATTCATGATTGTGGTATTATTCATAGAGATTTAAAACCAGAAAATTTTATTGTTAGTACAAATACTAGAGAAGGAATAATTTATTTAATTGATTTTGGTTTATCTAAAAAATTTATGAATAATAAAACTAAAGAACATATTCCTTTTAAAACTAATCGTCCTATTATGGGAACTGCAAGATATACTTCATTAAATACTCATAAAGGTTTTGAACAAAGTAGAAGAGATGATTTAGAAAGTTTATCTTATATTATTATATATTTTTTCTATGGAGAATTACCTTGGAGTAAATTAAAAGCTAAAACTAAAGAAGAACATTTTCAAAAAGTTTTTGAAATTAAAAGTAAATATAAAAATATGGAAGAATTTAAAAAATTACCTCAGGAATTAAGTGATTTATATAATTATTGTATTGGTTTAGAATTTGAAGAAAAACCTAATTATTTATTAATTAAAACTCTTTCTGAAAGAATGACTGGAAGAAGTAATAATGAACTTTTATTTGATTGGCAAAATATTGAATTTATGAATGAACCTATTTTTATGATTAAAGAAATTAAAAAGAAAAAAAGAGAAGAAAAAAAAAAATTAGAAATGGAAAAAGCTAAAAAAGAAAGAGAAGAAAAAGAAAGAATCGAAAAAGAAAAAGAAGAACAAAAATTAAAAGAAATTGAAGATTCTTCTCCAAAACCTAAACATGCTAGAACTTTAAAAAATGCTTTTAATAGTTTTAAAAGTCCTGTTAAAAAATTAAATAAAAATTATTATGGTAGTCCTGATATTAAACAAATGAAAAGAAATTATTTAAATAATGGAAAGTAAATTATTTGAATATTAGGTTTTGAAATTAATAAAAATAAAGTTATAAGATTATTATGAAAAAATAAAATTCTATTTATAATTACTTAATTTTGGTTATTGAAACTGTCTTTTGTTTGAAAAAATATTAAAGTGTAAATTCGTAACTATATATGAAATAAAATTATTCTAAAATTTGAAGTTTAAATAATTATAAAAATATATAAATAAATGTAAAATAAATATTGATAAAATATTATTTGAATTAAAATTTAATAATATGTTAAAATAATTATTTTAATAATTTATTTTTTTTAAAATAATAACTTAATGTCAATAACAAAATTATGTGCAATTGGAAATTTAGATATTGACTTTAATTTAGTTTTAAGAATTTCAGAAGCTGATTGTTTTAAATTTGAAATATCAGAAATTCACTCTCCAATTGATTTAAAAAATTTATTTTATCCTGATATTGAAAATAATAATAATGAAAATGAAGAATTAAAAAAAATAAATTATTTTGATTATGTTTCTTTATCATCAAATAATGATTTTATTAATATTCTTTTATTTATCAATCGAGCTTTTAAAAACAAAACATTTGTTGAATTAATTATGTTAAATCAATTAGATTTTTCAAATGAAACAAGTTTTATTCGAGATTTAATAAAACAAATTTGTGTGAAGAATTATTTTTTTATTGTTGAAAATAAAATATATGATATTCCTTCAAAAATTAAATTTAATATTAAAATATTAGAAGATGATACAGATGAAGTTTTATCAATAAAATCATTTGATTTATTTGAAAAAAATGCAAAGAAAGAAAATGATGAAATAGATAATTCACATTTAAATTTATTTCATAGAATAAGTTATAATTTTTCAGGTACTCAATTCTTTCTTTCAAATTTTTCAAATATAATTAATTATAAAGAAAATGATTATTCAGAAATATCATTATTTTTTAAAGATTTAATAAAATCAGCACCTTTAATGAAAATAATTACAATTTTTAAAGAAAATAGTTTGGAATCTTCAACAAATGAATTTATTAATATTTATAAAGAAATATTAGAATATTCAGATTTTATATTTTCAGATAAAAAAACATTAAATGATTTTTTCAAACAATATAGTGAAATATATGATATTGAAGATTATGAAGATGATTCAATAAATGAAAATAATGATTTAATAATATATGACAAAGATAAAAAAAGAAAAGGAATAGAAAGAACAAGTATAATAATGGAAGATTTAGAAATTTTTCAAATATATATTCAAAAAGGTGTAAAAATGGAATTAACATATAATGAAATATTTGATGGGAAAATAATATGGAAATCAAATAGTGAAAATAGAGAAAATAAAATTAAAAATTTTTTAAATTCTAAAATTGATTTATTTAAAGGAATTTTTATTGGTTCTTTCTTATCAAGATTATTAAATGGAAAAACAATAAAAACATGTATTACTGCAGGTTGTTTAAGTGTGAAAAATATGGTTGAAATTTTAAATCATAAAATAGATTATGTTACTGATATTGATTTATATAATGTTATTGTTCCAATTAAAAAAATGAACAAATTTGAAAAAATTCAAAAACAAATTTTAATTAAGAATAAAATAATTAGAGGAAGAGAAAAAGGTTTTGTTCTTGATTGTGTAAATGAAAAATTAAGTAGAAAAAAAGAATATAATCCATTAAAAGATGTTTATTGTCAGGGATTTTTTTATAATCAAAATAATTTTAATCATTTATTAAAATTAGGTTTCATTAATAAAAAAGGTAAAGTATTAAAAGATCCAGATTCACTTAAAAAAAAATCAAAAAAAGATAATTTACAAAATAATATATTTACAAGTCCATTATATATAGCTTTGAAAAATACAAATAAATTTAATAATACTTTTTTGAATAAAACAAGAAACAAATGGATTGATTCTAAAAAAAATTTTAATATGAGAAAAACAAATTATACTGCAGTTAAAAGTTCTTCAAATGATAAATTTTCTAAAAAAAGTAATATTACTTTACCTATGATGAAAACTAATTATCATTTTAAAAATAAATCTCATTCTAAAATTAATAATATTGAACATAAACAAGAGGGTTCAATTTCTGATAGGAGATTAGTTAGTAGAAATCAAAATAAGAATTTAAATCATAATGAAACTAATTATATTGATAAAAAATATTTTAATAGAATATTAAAACAATTTCAAAAACAAATAAGTTAATTTTGGTTATTATATTCTATTATTTTTTGAATGAATGTTCATAAAGAGTATATAAATAAAAAAATTTATTTAATTTTATTTTCATAAATAATTAATTTACTTTCTTTATTTTAATTTTAAATCTACTTTAATAAAAAAATAAAAATTATTACTTTTAATATTAATAATAATATCCAAATGGAAAATAATTATAAAATTTAATTTAAAAATTTTTATTATATATTTTTATAACAAATCTATAAAAAGAATAATTTTTTTTCAATATATATATCAAAAAGAAAATTAAAAAAATGGAACAGACTCAATCTCAAAATCCATTTATTAAAATGGCTAATGCAAGAATTGCAAAAATGGATTTTTTAACATTTATGCAATTGATTTCATCTTATAAAACATTAAATATGTTTAATCAAAATAATCCTTTATATATGTATATTTGTTATTTTGTACCTTATACTCCTAAAATAAATAAAAAACAAAAAAAATTATTATTTCAAAATAATTTACATTATGCTTCAATGACAAATGCAATAAGGTATTTAACAGAAATGAGAAAAATGAATAAATTTTTTGATATCAAAGAAAAAACAATTCAATTTAATTTAAGAAATTGTAAAAATTTACAGAGGTTTCAAAAAGTTGAAATTAAATTAAGAAATGATGAATATAATAAAACTATAATTAAAATTCAAAAATATATTAGAGGGTTTTTAAAAAGAATATCAATAGTTAGAATTATTGATTATTTGATTATTGAAAAACTAATTCAAAATATTTTAAAAATTCAAAAATATTATAGAAGATTTGCTAATAGAAGAGATTTTAAAGTAGATTATTTAATTAAAATAATTTTAAAAAACAGAAATAAAAAAGCAGATAAATTAAAAGAAACTTTTAAAGCCTATAAAAATAAAATAGAAGCTAAAAAAAAATTATTTATTAATGCTGTTTTAAAAGAAAGAAATGAAAAAATATTATATTTACAAGGATTTTTTAAAGCTAGATTTTCTCATAATAATATTAATCAATTATTACAATCTGAAAAAGCAAAATATATTGTAACTTATCCTTATTATGCTAAAACCGTACAATTAAAGTTATTTTTTGATCATAAATTGAAAGTTTCTAAAGTTTTTGATTTTAAATATTGTTCCATTAGAAAAATGTTCCTTTTAAAAATTAATCACTCAGATTTAAAACCAGGAAAATATTTTTGTCAAATAATAGTAGATAATTATATCAATTCTGATGATAGATATCCATTAGTTGAAGGAAAAGATGGTCATTATTATAATATAATAGAATTTCTTCAAAAAGGACAAAATCCATATGGAAGTACAAATACAATTCATACAAGTATTAATGTCACTGGAACAGATAGTTCAAATAATAATAGTTTAGACTCTCCTCAATTAGTTAGTAATAAGAAATACCCATTTTATAATAATTACAATAATAATAATAATAATTATAATAATAATAATTATAATAATAATAATAATATTAATATTAATATGAACAATAGTAATAATTATAACTATAGGAATAATTATTTCAATAATAATAATAATAATAATTACAATGGATTTAATAACTTTAATAATTTCAATAATTATGGTAATATGTTTCAAAAACCAAATTATGGTAGTTTTATTAGAGAAGAGGAATTTATTTCTTCTCTTAAAAGCAATCTTCAAGGAAAATCATCAGAATTTTCTAATGAATATTCAAATATTGATTAAAAAGGTTTACTATGCATTAATTATTTATAAATATAATGGAGCTAAAAAGGTTTATATCTAACTATTTAATATTTAAATTTAAAATATTTTCTTTTTATTCACTAAATAAACCAAAAAACAGAAAAAAAAAGAAAAAAAAATTAAATTATTAAAACAAGGAATATATCCTTTAAATCTATATTAAATAACTTTTATCTGATATAAATGATAAAGTAAAAAAATGTTCAAATTATAAGAATAGAATATAGAATTTAAAATTAATAAATAATATTTATTTTAATTAAATATAAATTTTCTATATATATGGTTTTTTTATCTTTTTTCATTCTTAATTTATATTTTTAATGACTGATAAAATTAAGATTAAGGATAATAAAGAGGATAATTCATCTGAAGATGATATTAATAAATTAAATATTAATGAAGAATATAAAGAAAGATTTCAACATAATGAACATAGGAAAAAAGTAGAGAAATTAAAGTCAAAATATGGAAAACAATTTCCTGTAAAAAAAGAAGAAAATTTTTCTAATGAAGAAGAAGAAGAAGAAGATATAGAGAGTGAAGATTCAGAAGGAGAATTAGATAATGAAATAATAAGAGATAAATTTATAAATACTTTATTAGAATTAAAGGATAAAAAAGAAACTAAAAAATTATTAGAAGATAAAAAACCAATTTTCACAGCTGATGATTTTAAAGAAAAAAGAATAAAAAAACATACTGAAGAAGAAGAAAATGAAATAAAATATAATATAAATAATGCATTAATGGAAATAAATGAAGAAGAAGAAAATGATGAAAATAATGTTTATTCAATAAAATATAAACCAAAAAAAAAAGAAGATGATAAAGAAAAAAATGACTTTCTTAAAAAAGTAAATGAAGAAATTAATAATGAAGAAAAAAATGAAAATGAAGATTTTTTTGATAATGGATTGTTAAAAAAAAAAAATAAAAAAGATGATAATTCAGAAAAAGAAATATCAGAAGATTCAAAAGAAAATACTAAATTAAAAAATGAAACAAATGAAGAAGCTGAAAATAGAATTAAAAAAATGTCATTAAATGAAGCTTTAAAAAAATCTAAAATAAATACAAAAAATATTAATATGAAATTATTAAATGAAATTTGGGGAGATGATAAAAAATTATCTTCAGATGAACGTTTTTTAAGAAATTATATTTTAAGTGAAAGTTGGTTAGAAAAAGATCCAAATGCAATAAATAAAAATTTATTATTAATTGATAAAGAAGATGAAGAAAATGAAGATAATTTTGAAAATTTTGAAAATAGATATAATCATAGATTTGAAGAAGAAGGAGGAACAAATATAATATCTTATACAAGAATGAAAAAAGATGATAAAAGAGCTATAAAAAGAAAAGAACATGATATTAGAAAAGAAGAAGAAAATAAAAAATTAAAAGAAAAAATTAGAGAAAAAGATAAAGAAATTGCAAATGATTTAAAACAAAAAATAGAAAAATTAGAAAAAATTGCAGGAACTAAAAAAGTAAAAGAATTAGTTGATGAAATAGAAAAAGAAGGAAATTTTGATATGAAATTATTAGAAAAGAAAATGAAAAATATTTTTAATGAAGATTATTATAATGAAAAATTAAATAAAAATGAAATAGAAGAATTAGAAAAAAATGGAGAAAAACAATTAAGTGAAAATGAAGAAGTAGAAGAAGAAAATTTATGGTTTTATTGTGATAATTGTAAAAAACCTCTTAAAGAAGGAAAAATAAAATATGAATGTAAAACTTGTGAAGATTATACTTTATGTAAAGATTGTTTTAAAACAATAAATCATAATCATCAAATGAAAAAAGATAAAGTTCCAATTGGATGTAATCCTCCAGAAAATGCAATAGAATTAATAAAAAAAGTTACAGAAAATGAAAATTTAATTTGTTCAAAATGTAATAAATTTATTGTTGAAAATTATTATTTTATTTGTGATGAAGATTCATGTAAAAAATTAAAATTTTGTAGAAGATGTAGAGGAGAAGGAAAAAAAATTCATGAACATAAATTACATAAATTTTATATTAATGATGATAATGAAAATAGTAATGAAGAAGATAATTTAAATCCAAAAGAAAAATTAAATAAAATGATAGATTATCAAACTGAAAGAAATATTGATAATATTATTGATAAAGAAATTCCTACTAAATTTCATTATAAAAAAGTTGAAAAAGATGATTCTGGTTTAACTGATGATATGTTATTATTATTAGATGATAAAGTTTTAAATCAATATATTCCTATTAAAAAACTTGCTCCTTATTCTAATTTTCATTTACCTGATTATAAGAAAAAACAAATGAAAAAACATTTAGAAAAATTATTATTTAAAAAGAAAAGAGAAATGGCAAATAAATTTGAAAATGAAGATAAAGTAAAACAAGAAAATCAAAAATTCCTTATTGGAAAAAAACATAAAAACAAAGGTGAATTTTTAGAAAAATCTGAATTTAAAAAGAAGAAAAGACTAGAAACATATGGTATAACAGAAGAATAATAAAAAAAATAATAAAATTAATAATATTATTATTAAATATAAAAATATTTCCCTAAAATACGATATTCCTCCAATAAATAAATAAATAAAAAAAAATCAAAAAAAAACCTTTTTAAAAAAAACAATATATTATATTTCCAATATAATTTTTATTATTAACGACAAATAACAATATCATCAATTTTCAAAATCATCCTAACAACTTCAGTAGCTAACTTAAGAGCACTTAAAGTGACTAAACTAGGTTGAATGACTTTTTCATCGAACATGTTAGTAATACTACCTTTTTTGACATTAATACCACAGTCAGCTTCTCCATTCATATGTTTATTTCTTAATTCAGTGACAATATTAATAGGATTTAACCCAGCATTTTCAGCGAGAGTATAAGGAACAACTTCAAGAGCTTCAGCAAATGCTTTAACACAATAACTTTTAAATCCTTCAAACGTAGAACTCATTTGATATAATTTAACAGCAATTTCAGTTTCTGGTGCAGAACCACCTGGTAACATAGCTTTTCTTTTAACAATAGATCTAACAACACATAAAGCATCATGAAGTGATCTTTCAGCTTCATCTAATAATAAATGATTACTTCCTCTTACTAAAATTGATACTGTTTTACTTTCATTTGGTACTCCTGTTATTTTTACTATTTTTGATCCTTCACTTAAAGTCACTTCTTCACATAATTTTGCAGTTCCTAATTTATCCTCTGTAAAGGAATCTATATGTGCAATAGGTTTACAATTTATTGTTTTACATATAAATTCTACATCTTCTCTTTCTATATCACGGATTACTAAAATTTTTGCTTTTGCTAAGAAATGAAGTGATAAATCATTTACTGCTTCTCTTAATATACTTTTTTGTATTAATAATACATTACATCCTGTTTTTTGAATTTTTTTTACTAATTTTACTATATATTGTCTTTCTTCTTTTAATACACGATCCATTTGAGAATATTCTTGTATATTTAATGTTGAATCCATATCTGTTTTTGGATGAGATAAACAAAATTGTATTAAACCTATTTTTGGATTTTCTACTTTTGATGGTCCTCCTGCTAAATGACTTATTTTATTATCAGTGAAAATAATACCATTAACCATTTCAGTATCTTCAATAGTACCTCCTATTTTTTTTCTAACTTTAATATCTCTTAAATCAACTTCATTATTAATTAAATTACCAGAATTAACAAGTTGTAAAACACTTTCAACAGCAATAGGAGCAAGAACTTGACTATAATTACTAACTACTTTACTGCTTAAACTAGTAATACAATTTTGTTCTAGAGATTCTTTATCAGTTAAATCAACTTTTTTTTCCATATTTTCAACTATTTTTTCAGCTTCTTTTAATGCATCATTAAATCCATCAACAATAACAGTAGGTCCAATATTTTTATCAAGTAATTCTGATGCTTTTCCTAAAAGAGATCCTGCTAAAACTACTACTGTTGTAGTTCCATCTCCTGCTGCTATATCTTGTGCTTTTGATGTTTCTACTAACATTTTTGCTGTTGGATGAAGAATTTGTAATTGGTTTACTATTGTTGCACCATCGTTTGTTATTGTTACATCACCTTTTGAACTTTTTATCATTTTGTCCATTCCACGAGGTCCTAATGAGGTTCTTACTACGTCTGCTAAGGCTTTTGCTGCCAGGATGTTGTTGTGACGGACGTCTTTTGGTTTTTCTTCTGTTGTAAATACTTTTTTGTCAAAGTTTGATGGGACAGGTTGATTCATTTTTTTTTCTAGAATGATTTTTTTTTTAAATTTTGGATTTTAAATTGTTTATTTTTTTTTTATTATTTAATTTTTTTAAATATTTATTAATTATTAATTTATATTTTTTTTTCTTTTATTTTTTTGTTATTTCTTTTCTTTATATAAGTTTTTATCACTATTTTGAGAAGAGAAAAATTTATTGTTTCTTTCTGATAAATTTTCTAAATTAATATTTCCATTATTTCTTCCAGATATTTTATTATTTTTATTTTTAAATTTATCATGTTTTTTCTTTTCATTTTCCTTGCCAAAAAGTAGATTAGTAACTTCTTCAATTATTTTTTTATTTTCAACATTACTAGTTTTTGCAGTTTTATCAAAATTATTCTTATTCTCAGTTGATGGTGCTAAATTATTTTTTTGAATATCTTTATAAGTATTATTCATATTGTCATTATTTGTATTATTTACATTTTGATTATTATTATTGTTTTTCTGATTTATTTCAAGAGTGTTTGTATTTTCTTTAATTTTTTCATCAAAAGGAAATTCAATTTTATCTTCATATTGACCGGCAACATTATATTGTATTTGAGATTCATTATCATTTTCAAAATCAACTACATCAATTATTTTTTTATTTTTATTATAAACAACTTTTTTCAAAGCTCTTTTTGGAGCATTTGGAAATAAAACATAACTTTCTTCATTAAAAGGAATAAATGTTTTTTCTGGAAAATCATAATCTGAATGTTTTTTAGATAAAGATTGATAAATTTCATTCTTTTCAAAATTATATTCAAAAATATATTTATCTACTTTTTCACTCATATCATTTCCTCCAATAAATATTAAAGAACTATCACTTAATTTACAAACTGCAAAATATTTTATAGTCAAATCTATTTCTTTTGGTATTTTTGGTATTATTTTTTCCCATTTTGGTTCATCTCTTAAATTTGTTTTTGAAATTAAGAAGTTTTTTCCTATATTAGAAAAAGCATATAAATAAGTATTATTAATTATAATTAATCCAGGTTCAATATAATCATTTTCTAAATCTACATAAGGGAAAAATTGTGACTTATAAGTATCAAAATAATAAACTGTTTTATTATTATGTCCTCCTATAATAAAAACATATTTTTTAGGAATATATATTAATGAATGATGTTTTCTTGATGGTATTTTAGATTCTATTTTTTTTATTTTCAAACTTTTTAAATCTATTATCCAAAATAAATTTGTTAAATTATCATTTTCTCCTCCTGAAAAAAGATATAATTTATTTATTCCATTACAAAATGAAGTATTCATTGAAACTTGTTCAATTTCAGCTTTTTTCATTTCTTCTTCTTGGATTATAGCTTTTTGAAAAATATTATCTTCTTTTTTATAAATATATAATTGAAAAGGAGAAAAACTAATTTTCCCAAAATTTCTTATATTTTCATATATATATTTGTCAATATTATTTGATATATCTCTTAAACCTCTTATATCAACTGTAACAGATATTCTTCTATCTTCTTTTGTTTTTAAATATTCAATTATTTTTTTGGATTCATTTATAACTGTATTATCAATTTTATAATATGATTTATTATTAATTAAATCATAGTAATTTTCCTCATTTAAATACCTTTTTCTTACATCTTCAAAAATTTGTGAAAATTTAATTTCTTTATCATATGGTCTACTAAATATTTCTTTATTATTATCATAAATAATTATCCTAATTAAATTCTTACTTAAACCCTCATCCTCTTTATTAATTGTGCTAATTTTTCCATTATTTATATTTTTGTTTGGATTTTTTATTGAACTAGTCTTTTGATAATTTTTATTTTTTTCATTATAATTAATTTCATTTGGTTTATTACTTTTTAATTTATTTTGTTCATCAATTTTTTTTCTTGGCGAATCTATTTTTTTGTTTTGTTGTTTATTAAAAGTCTGATTACTATCACAAACTCCCATAACGATTTTATTTTATTTATTTTTAAACTATTTATTTATATTAAATAATATGATATTAAGAATTAAAATAATTATCTTCTTCAAAATTTTCATTTTCTTTGTCATTTAAATCTAAATCTGAATCACTATCATACTCAGTTTTATTTGGATTATATATAAATTTATAAATACAAAATCTTAATAATGTATCTATGTCATCTTCTTTTGAATTAGTAGTTTTTAAATTTATTTCATTTATTTTTGCAATTTCCATATTAATTTTTTCTTTTCCATATTTTTTTTCTTGTTTTTCTATTTCTTCTTTTAATTTTATTGTATAATCATCTCTGTCAAGTTCTCTTAAAAGAAAATTTGATAAAGAGTTTACCTTTTTAGCGTCATATAAAATATTTTTGTCTCTATAACCAACAAAAAACTCATATAATAATGGATCTGATAATTTTATATTTGATTCTGAAAATTGTTCATCATTATTTCTTAATAATTGATATAATTTTACTCTTCTTCTATTTAATATTTTTACAGGAATTTTATGTTTTTGATTTTTAAAAATATTTAAAGACTCTTTTAAAGATAATTCATTATTTACGTCATTATCCATAATATCCTTTAATTTATTTCAAATATTCAAAAAAAAATAAAGATTAAAAATTGTTAATCCAAAAAAAAAATAATAAATAAAAAAAATATTTATCATTTATTAATAAAGAAAATATCTTTTTTTTTTTGATAAAAAAAAATCTTATAAAAATAATATAAAATCTAATCAAATTTTAAATTTTGAAAAGCTTTAACACCTAAGAAAACAGCATCTTTTCCTAATTTTTCTTCAATTCTTAATAATTGATTATATTTAGCCATTCTATCAGTTCTACTAACACTTCCACTTTTAATTTGACCACAATTAGTACCAACAGCTAAATCTGCTATAGAAGAATCTTCAGTTTCACCAATTCTATGAGAAATCATACATGTATAATTATTACTTTGAGCTAATCTAACAGCATCTAAAGTTTCACTTAAAGTTCCAACTTGATTTGCTTTAATTAAAACACTATTTGCAACTTTTTCTTTTATTCCTTTTTCAATATATTTTATATTTGTACAGAATAATTCATCTCCTACTAATTGTATTTTATTTCCTAATCTTTCTGTTAATTTTTTCCATCCTTCCCAATCACTTTCTGCTAAACCATCTTCAATTGTAATTATACTAGGATTTTCATTTATTAATTTTTCTATATATTCTATCATTTCATCACTAGTTTTTTCACCAACTCCGCTTTTTTTTAAATTATATTTTTTATTATCATAAAATTGAGACGAAGCAATATCTAAACCTAAAAATATTTGTTTTCCTAATTTATATTGTGTATTATTAATAGCTTCCTTAATTAATTTAATAGGTTCATCATTACCATTTTTACAATTAGGGCAAAAACCACCTTGATCACTTAAACCAGTATCATAACCATATTTACTAATAACATTTTTTAATTCCATAAAAACCTCTTGTCCAGCACGAAGAGCTTCTTTATAACAAGTAAATCCTGCAGGAATGATAAAATATTCTTGAAAATCAAGATTATTGTCTCCAATAATTCCACCATTAATAACATTCATACAAGGAACAGGTAAAATTTTAGCATTAGTTCCTCCAATATATCTATAAAAAGGTATTTTTAAATAATGGGAACCTGCTCTTGCAACAGCAAGTGAAACAGCTAAAATAGCATTAGCACCTAATTTACTTTTATTATTTGTTCCATCAAGTGCAACTAATTTTTTATCTATTTCTATTTGTTTTAATGTACTCATTCCTTCTATTTCAGGAGCTATTATTTCATTTACATTATTAACTGCTTTTTCTACTCCTTTTCCATTATATCTTTTATCATTATCTCTTATTTCTATTGCTTCTTTTTCTCCTTTTGTTACTCCACTTGGAACCATTGCTCTTTCTTTTATTCCTCCTAATAATGTTATTTCTACTTCTACACTTGGATTTCCTTCACTGTCTAAAATTTCTCTTGCATGAATTTTTGTTATTTGAGATAAATCTGGTTTTGGTTCCACTACTTCTACTTCTTCATCAGATGATAATTGCATCATTAATGATGGTCTTCTTCTTATTTTTTCTTCTTCTTCTTCTTCTTTGTTTGACTCTTCCTTTTTTATTTCATCGATTTCTTCTTTATTTTCTTCTTCGTCTTCTATTGATTTTTTTTCTGATATTGATTTTTCTTTTTCAGATTTTTCAAAATCTTCATTTTTTATTGATTCTTCATCTTTTTCTTCTTTTTTTATTGATTCTTCTTTTTCATATTCTTCTTTATCATCCTTTTTTAAGGATTCTTCTTTTTCTTCATTATCATCAATTATTTCACTTTTTTTTGATTGATTTAAATCTTGTTTAAAAGAATCTTCACCAGGTTCTTCATAATTAGCATCTTCTTCTTTTTTATCATCATTTTTTTTTTCATTATCATCAACTTTATTTTTATTATTATCTAAAATATTATCATTTTTTAATTTTTCTTGTTTTTTCAATTCTTCTTCATTAACAGAACCATAAGGAGTTTCTTCATCACCATTTTTAGATTCATCATGATGAACTTCTTCATCATAACCTCCTTTAGATTTAGAAATTTCTTGTTCATCAACATCATCAAAATTATCTTCATATTGTTTAGGTTCTTCTTCTTTAGGAGTAGAATCATCTTTTTTACTTCCATCTTCCACTTGTTTAATTGGTTCTTCTTTATCATCTTCATATCCATTATCTTCATTTTGTTTACTTGGTGATTCATCATCTTCTCCTACTTCACCTGATGATTGTTTTCCATTCACTTCTGTTATTTCTTTATATTGTACTTTCACTTCTGTTACTGCGGGATCGTTTATATCATAATCACCTATTCCATCTACATTTCTTAATTCATCTTTTAATTTATCTTTTAAATTATCATTATTTGATTCATCGTAATATTCTTCTTTTTCTTCTCTTTTTATTACTTCTCCATTTTCTATTATTTCTCTTGTTTCTTTTACTATTTTTTGGATTTTTATTTTTTCTTTTTCTTTATTTTCATCTGATGCATTACTTATTGGACGAGATGCAGTTCCATTATTTTGATTATTTAAATTATTTTCATCTTCATCATCTCCTCTATTAATATAATCATTAAGATTAATTTCTTTATCTGTTAAATTTGATGGAGGAATATTTACAATTATATCATTGTTATTTCCATCTACTTCAGCATTCGGGTCAGGATCTCTTTTTGGTAAATCATATGTATGCATTCTATCTATTTTCTCCATTGATCTACGAAAACGTGTTTTATCTTCTATTGACATTTCCATTTTATTTATTGCTCTTATTATCTCTCTTTTTTTTGTTGGACGTTTGTAACTGCAAGGGAGATTTTCTCCTTTGTCTGGGTAATCAAAAGGAATTCCTTCTTCTATTGCTCCGAAATATTTTGCACCAAAATCATATATGTCTGGAGGCTTGTTACGAAGAATTTCTTTTGCAAAGTCGTTTAATATGTCTTCGAAACCTACAGGAATTTGAAATAATTTTAAGTATTTTGAAGCCATTTTTTTCTATTTTATTTTTTTTTTCGGGGGTTTTAACTTTTATTTTTTTATTTTTTTTATAAAAAAGATTTCTCTTTTTTATTATTTATTTATTTTTGTTATTTTAATTTTTTTTTTTTTTTTAAGTTTGAGCATGTGATTTAAAGGTTTTTTATTAATTTTTAAAAATTTAAAAATAACCTAATTAAATTATTAAATGTCTTTAAGTATTGATGAAGGAGTGGAACAAATATATATTTTTCCTCCAGGGGCAATGATTGAAAATGAAAATGTTTTATCTGTAAATAATTTATATATAGCATATTGTTCTTCAGTAACTGTAATAATTTTAAATCAGAATACAAAAAGAATTAAAAATATAGTGAATAAAAGTAGAGATAATTTTGTAAAATGTATAGCATTAAATAAAGGTAATAAATCTCAATTATCTATTTTTTATGATTATGAAATATATATTTATGATATTCGTTTAGAACAAATATTACTTTCTATTGATAAAACTGATGTAATTTTTATGCAATTTAATACAGATAATAAAATATTAGTATTAACATCAAAAGGAGAATTATCATTTTTAGATATTTTTTCACCTTCCCTTATACAAAAAAAAGAAGATAAAATAAAATTAAATATTATTAAAACAAAAGGAAATATAATAATTGCAAAATGGTTTCCTTTTGATTCTTCTTCATTAGCTTATGTTAATGATAAAAATTATATTTATTTTATAGATACAAATAATGTTTCAAATAATTCATATATTGAAATAAAAAGTGATGATGAAGAAGATTCAAAAATAAAAATTTCTTGTATTGAATGGTATGATATTGATGAAAATTGTAATTATTTATTAGCAGGAACTTCAATTAGTAGAATTTATTTAATTGATTTTAATATTAATGGAGCTTATTTAATTAATACCTTTGAAAAAACTGGAAATTCAATTAAAAATTTATTTTGGTTAAATTTTCAACCTGGTTCATTTATTTCAATAAATGATAATTCTTCAAAATATAATATTTGGAATGTTTCAAAACAAACTTTTAATTCTATGAAAAGAATAGGAAATTTTTCAATTCATAATTGTGTTAAAAACGATGAATGTTCAATTTTATTTAATGATGTTCAAGGAAATTTATTTTTATATAATTTAAAAAATTGTAATATTACTTTTTCAATTGAAAATGCTCATTATCAAACTATATTTGATTTAAAAATTAATCCTTTTTTAGGAAATATTTTTGCAACAGCATCATTTGATGGAACAATTAAAATTTGGGATATATTTAAAAAAAATGTAATAAATACTTTATATACACAATTTATCTCTTCTCATATTGGAGGATATTATAATGAAAAAGAAAATAAAAATCATCTAATTAGTTTAAAATGGTCTCCAAATGATAAAAATTATTTAAGTAGTGGAGATTCAAATTTATATTTAAGAATTTGGGATATTGAAAAAAATAAACAAATTTCAGAATTATTATGTTTAAATCCTAATAATAAGAAAAATCAATTAATTCATGGAATTGATTGGAATAAAAAAAATGAAATATTAATAAGTGCTCAAACTTCAGTTACAATTGCTAAATTTGATACAAAAGATAAAAAATTAAGTAAAATAAATATTATTGAAATTGGAAATAATATATTTAAAACTATTTTCCATTTTATTGAAAATTCAATTATTGTTCCTTTAAATAATGGAGCAATTCAAATTTATAATGATATTTTTAATATTAAAGAAAAAAATCAATCTCCAAATTTAATTCTATCAAAACATAAACATGGAGTTTATGATTTAAAATTTAATATAAATAATAAATATTTAGCATCATCTTCTAATGATTTTAAAATAGGAATATGGGATTTTTCAAATTTAAAAGATATCAAATTATTAAATTTTTTATTAGGTCATTCTGATAAAGTTAGAGAATTAATTTGGTTTAAAAATAATATTTTAGGAAGTGGAAGTTGGGATAATACAATTAGATTATGGAATATTAAATTAATGATTTGTTTTGAAATTATTAAAGGACATCAAAGTGATGTTTATGGATTAGATATTTCTCCTATTCATCCTTTTTTATTCTTATCTTCTTCAAGAGATAATACTATAAGACTTTTTAATTTAAAAAGTTCACTTAAATTAAATTCACTTATTGAATTCTGTAATGAAAAAAATGAAAATAAAAGAATTAATATTGCAGAAAAAATTACAAATGAATTTTTATATGATGATGGAATTGTTGATTTATGGAATATAATAAAAAATAAAAATAATCAAAAAAATTCATTTATTGAGAAATATATTGAAAAAAGGGAAATGTTAGATAATGAAATTGATAATTTTTTTAATAATAATAAAATAGATTTTGCAGCAAGAAAAAACAATTTAATTGATAAATTAATATATGAAAGTGCAAAATATGGAAATTGGGAAAAATATTGTGAATTATTAATTTATAAAAATAATTGGGAAGATGCAATTTGTGCAGCACCTCATGTAAGTAAAGAATATTGGCAATATATAATAAATAGATATGAAAATTATTGTAAAGAAGAAAAAAATACAGAAGAAGTTTATGCTGGATTAATAAATAATAATTTTAACAACGTTATTGATGAATTATTAAAAAGAAAAGAATATCAAGATGCTCAAATAGTTTATTTATCTAAAGCTCATAAAAATATTATTAAAGAAAAACCAATAATTAAAAATAAACTTGAAAAAAATGATTTAATTAAAAATTCAATTATTGATGAATTAAATGATAATAAAGAATTTAAAGAATTAATTGAAAATTCTGCAAATAAATATTTAATTCAAGGTTACTCTATTTTAGCTTCTAATTCATTTTTAATTAAAAATGATTATAATAATGCAATAAAGTGTTTAATTCAATCTTTTAATTATGAAATTGCATTTATTTTAATGAAAATTTCAAAAATATATATATATAATAATGAAATTATTTCATGGATATATGATAAAATGAAAAATTCAAGAAATATATCTTCCATAATTTTGGAAAGTAAATGTTCATATAATAAATATATTTATCTTAAAAAATTAAATGAAATACAACTATTCAATATAAATGATAAAGATATAATTACACAATATATAATGGAAGACAATTTGAACAATTTATATAATGAATTTATAAAATTAAGCGATATTTTTATTGAATCTCTTTGTGATAACAATAATATAAATGAAAATAATATTATTGAAATTATGAAAATAATTGATGTTATTAAAGAATTAGAAATAAAAGTTGAAACTTTAAAACCAAATATTTCTCAAAGACTAATTATAATTGTACTTTTACTTGAAACATTAAATTTTAATTACCTATCTTGTATATGTTTAATTGTTGAAATTATATTTTCAAAAAAAAAAAATTTTACAAATGAAAAAGACATTAAGTCTTTAAGTTATATTATTAATTTTTTAAAATATTGTAAAAATTCTTCTCATAATCCTATATATACTAATTATAATTTATCATATGAACAGTATAATTATATTATAAAAATATTACAAAAAACAAATGTTAAAGGAAATTATAAAGAAAATTACAATTCATTTTCATCTTTAAAAAATGATTATTGTAAAAAATTTAAATGTGATTTTCAATTAAAAAGATTTTTCTTTTTAAAAAATGAAAGTTTTCCTTCTAATAATAATAGAAAGATAAATTCGAGTATTTCTGCTCTTCCTATAAAAACAATAGTCATAAAATTAAAATCAGGGAATAAAATATCAAAATCTGAATATTTAGAAATGTCTAAGTATTTATATATAAATTAACTTATTAATTTAATCAAATTAATGTAAATTTATTCAAAAATAAATAAATACAAAAATAGATTTCAAAAAATTATTTTAAATTTCATTTAGACTCTTTAACAATCCTTCTATATGATTTATTTTTTCATTTAAAATTGCATTATTTGACATTATATCAATATATTTTGCTTCATAAATTTTACATTTATTTTTTAATTTAACATTTTCTTCTTTTAATTGTTTTATAATTTCATCTTTTTCTTTGAGTTGATTTAATAAAATAGAATTTTCATTACTCATTAAACTATCTTCTTTTTTACTAAAAGTAAAATTATTAAATAATTTTTTATTAAGTGAATTATTATTCTCTTCTAAATTATCACATTTTTCTTTAATTAAATTATAATTTTTTTGTAAACCATTATTATCTTTTGAAAGAGTTTTAATTTCCTCTTCTATAGTAGAAATCCTTGTTTCATATTTTGCCCTATCATTATATAATGAATTATTAATATTTTCTAGATAAGAAAAAACACTATTTAATTCACTTAATTTTTCTTTTTTTTTTTCTTTAAATCTATGACTAGAAAAAGAAATATTAGATTTTGTTTCAGAAATATTAGAAGAAGTCATATCAGGAAGAATTATTGTATTATCTGGAATTTTTACATTTATTATTTGAGTTTTATCTGTAATATATTGTTTATAAGAGTCATTATTTATTATATTAATATTATTATTTAAACAATTATTCATACTATCTGACTTTCTTCTTTCATTGTATAATTTTTCATTTTCTGTTTGAATTATATTGATTTCTTTATATATATCATTCATTAATAATATTTCTTTCATTGATAGAGAATAATTTTCTTTTGAAGAACTTACACAAGAAATTATATTTATTTTCTCATATTTATCAATGTTGAAAATGTCTTCATTATTATTTTTTGGAACTGAAAAATTAATTAAATCTGAAGCTAAAGAGACAAATGAAATATTATCTATTACTAAATTTTTAGTTGTTAATTTTGTAAAGCATACTTCTGATTCATTTATTTGAAATCTTAATATATAATTTATATTATCATTTATTAAATTACTTTCTTGACAAAATTTGTCTTTTTTTTCTCTAATTTCTCTTAAGTTATTTAATGTTTCATTAGGATTTTTTGAAATTTTACTATCAATTTTAAATATTTTTTTATTAAAAATTATTTGACAAATTATTTTAATTTCATAATTACTTTCATTAAAACTATCATATGTATTAAGAAAAATATTTATAAATGAATTAAAAGAAGAAGTTTTTTCAGAGTCACTTTGAGAAGAAAAAATGAAAATTGTATTTGAATTTATTAATTCCTCAAATGGGAAATTTTCTGATAAAATCTCATCATAAGGATATAAAGTATAATATACAGAATCAAATTCAAAAAATGAAAAATTATTTGAAAAAACATATGTATTGTTTGGATCAGGTTTTTTAAAATTTTTATATATTTCTTTTCCTAAAATTGGTTTTTTAGAAGTTAATAAAATCTTTGAAGGAGAAATATATGTAAAAATATAAAACTCTTGATTTTCTGGTAAATAATTTCTATTTGAATTTTTACTAAAAGTAAATTTTGAGTTTAATGAATAATTAGAAAATTCATGTGGAGATTTATTATCACTTGAAATTAATATTATACATTTAAATGAATCATTCATTTCTTTATCAATTTAAAATAAATTTTATATATATAAATATTTAAATTTAAAATTTATAAATTTGAATAAAACTAATAGATATATATGTTTATTATAAAAAATTCTTATTGTTTTCCATCTATCACATCTGAAATAATTTTTCTAGAATTTTCATTAATTCTATAACTTTCAAATTTTTCTTGAATTAACTTTTTAATATTTTCTTTGGCTAAACCAAATTCTATCATATTATCTGCTAATGAAAGTAATTGACTAAAAACAATATTATTATATTTATTTTCTTTTTCTTTTTCATTATCAGTCATTAAAGTACCATTTTTTTTATCTTTTTTAATACTTTCATATATTTCATTATTAATTGAAAATTGTAATAATTTTTCCCAAAATTCTATATTTTGAAAAATTTCATTTTTTTTAATAATATTTTGTAAATAAATTTTATCCCCATTTTCATCTTTTATATAATAAGTATCCGATAATATAATCACTTTTTTAGCAGATTCTAAATCATCATTAATTAAAATATTATCCATAATAGAATACATTATATTTCCAATTTCTTTAAATTTTTTTTCAGGAATTTCAAAAAAACCTAAACTTCTAAAATCATTTAATTTAGTTAAAAATATTTTTCTATTTTCTTTATGTTTCATTAATTCATTTATTATTTTTATTTCTTCTTCATTTTCTTCAGGTAAAGCAATTGTTTTTTTTGTAAAAGATAATATTTTATTTGTAATATTATTAGTGAATAGTTTTTCTTCTTCAATTTTTAAATCATATTCATCATCTTTAATAGATAAATTATCATAAATTTTTTTAGCAATTTCATAAATTTCTTTTACACCTATCTCATTTTTTTTTTTGTATAAATCTTTACAATAAGAATTTTTTTTAATTATTTTTATTTTATAAGGTTGTAATTTAGTTTTTTGATAAGGAAAACAAAGAGAAGATTCTTCATTAATTTTTTTTTCAAATTGTTCTTCAATATTATAATCATTTAATTTAGGAAGAGAATTTTGAACTTCATTTTCAAGAATATAATTTATACTTTTATAATGAACAAGATATTCAATTGAACTATCTTTTAATATTGTTGAATATTCTTTACATAAAGTAATTAAATTTGAATTTGATATATTTAAAGTTGTTAAAAGATTATCTTCATATTGTAAAGCTGTTTTTACACTGTTTTTATATTCTTTTTCTGAAGTTTTCATTCTTTGTAATATAGGTTCTAAATTTTTTGTATCATTCTTTTTTTGTTTTGTTTCATCAAAAGTTTTTTTTGATTTATAAAAATCTAATATCAAATCTTCACTTTCATTTGCAATTTGTTCAAAATTATTTCTAAATATTTTAACATTCATATATTTTTGTTCTAAATCTTTTTTTAAACTTATAACTTGATTTTTAATTCTTGTATTTAATATTTTTTTTTCAAAAAGAAATTTTTCTGATATTTCATTTCTTGAGTTCAAACCTAAAATTAATGGTTTAAAGCATTCTATTTGAGCTGTTATTATTTTACAAACTTTTTTTAGTATTTTACCTGAAAAATTTTTTTCAGTTGAATACCTTTTTAAATATTTATTATATATTTCTAATGTCTTATTTTCAAATTCTGAAAGTAAATTTGAATATTCTTTTGAAAAATTCATTAAATGTTTTAATGCTGTATCTAATTCATTAAAATTCTTAATTAATAAAGTAAAATTTTCTGTTTCATTCCATTTAAAACTCATTTGAAATAATTTTATTTTTTTAAAATAATAAAGCAAAAAAATAATTGATATAGCATTTAATAATGTATAAAATAATTATATATTATCATCTAAAAAAATTTTAAAAAATTAAATAAATTATTTTAATCTAATTGTAAAATAAAGTTAAAAAAGATTTTTTTTTTGAAAAACAAACATATTTCAAATTCATTTACCTATTTGAAATTTAATCTAATATGAAAATATAAAAAATTAAAAAATATCAATTAAAAATTTATTGATTTATTATTAAATGAATAAATTTTCGATTAAAATAAATAAGGTATAAGGCTAAAAGGATTTGAAATTTTAAATAATTATTCAAAAAATATTATGAATTTTTTTATATTTCAAAATTTGATAAAATATTTTTTAAAATAATTTATATTATTAATAATTAAAAATATATTATATAATGGAATTATAATTAAATTAAATAATGTAATTAATGTTTCAAAATTTATTATTATTTTAGTTATTATGTTAATTCAATATTTTTAATAACAATTTGTAATTAATAAAATAATATTATTAAATATTTATCAAATGACTACTTTTCAAGATTATCCTACACTAGTAATAATATTTATTATAACAGTATTAATTGCATTAATTTTAGACATTTATATTTTTAATCTTTCAATGAAAAAGAAATCAAATAAAAATATATATAATTTTTGTATTTTTAATATAATTTAATGTAATTTAATTAATAACTCAAATGAAAATTTTAAAACTATTATTTTAATATTCCATTATAATAAATAAATAATTCCTAACTTCATTTCACAAAAAAATTAAAATATTTCCCAAGTAAATATAAATATTGAAAAAACCAAAAAAAATGCAGAAAAAAAAATAACATCTAGAAAAAAATCTAAAAAGTATTTTCTATATTTTTCTCTATAAATTTCAATTTTTAGGAAGAAATAATCACATAAATAAATAAAATATATTGTTTCTTAAAAATTAAAAAAATAATTTGAAAAGATTGAAAAAATTAAAAGCAGAAAAAAAAATAAAAAAAATATATAAAAAATAAAAAAATAAAAAATGAGAGATAACTACGATGATGATGAAGATGAGCAAGAAGTACAACAATTAGTATTACCAAAATATAAATTATTATATGAAGATCCTGAAGTAAAATTAAAAACATTTGAAGAAGAAGGTGAAAATGAAGAAGAAAAAGAACATGAAGAAGAAAAAAAAGAAGAAGGAGAAGAAGGTGAAGAACAAAAAGAAGAAAAAAAAACTCCAATAGAAAGAATTATAACATATATTGCAGAAATAATGCAAGGAGCAACTGAACAAAAACCTATTTCTGATAAAGAATTATGTGCTAAATTAAAAGAAAGATTAGATTTTGATATTGATTTAATTCAACCTTCTATTTCTAATGAAGAAATTGAAGAAAATGGTGTTTGGCAAGTTATTATTGGAAAACAATTTACTGCTTCTGTTACTTTTGATGCTAAATTTATTTATTATTTTCAATTGGAAGAATCAAGAAAATATTTTCTTGTTTTTCGTTCTTAAAATTTACTTTTTTTAATTTTTCTTTTCTTTTTGTTTTTTTTACTTTTTTACATTTTTTTGATAACTGATATTAAATTAATAATAATTGTTACTTTTTTTAAATTTTTTTTATATTTGAAATTTTTTTTTAAAGGTTTTTTTAGGTTAAATTAAGTTTTAAGGTTTAATTTTTAAAAAATATATTTTTATTTTGATTTATTATTTTTTTAATTGTTTTTTTTATATTTCTTCTTTATCTAAGTAATTCACTTTATCAGTTTCATCAAAGTTTTTGTTTTCTACTTCTTCATTTTCATTATATTTTAATTCTTCATTATTTCTGGTTTCTATATTTTTATCATCCAATTCTTCGTTATCTATATAATTTAATTCATTATTTTCATCTTCTTGCTCATTTAATTTTTCTTCTTTATTTGATTGTTCAAATTCATTATCGTTATATTCATTTTCTTCATTTTCATTTTCTTGATTATCATTTTCTTCATTTTCTTGATTATCATTTTCTTCATTTTCATTATTCTCATTTTCTTCATTTTCATTATTATCATTTTCTTCATTTTCATTTTTAATATCTTCATCATTTTCATTTTTTTCGTTTTCTTCATTTTCATTTTTAATTTCTTCTTCTTTTTCATTATTTTCATTTTCTTCATTTTCATTATTATTATTTTCACTTTCATTTTCATCATTTTGATTTTCTTCATTTTCATTATTCTCATTTTCTTCATTTTCATTTTTAATTTCTTCATCTTTATTCTTTTCTTCAATAAAATCATTTGATTTTCTATGATTTTTTTTAGGTTTTGATGCTTTAAATTTATTATGTTGAATATTCTCTTCTTCTTCTTCATTATTATCATTTTCTTCAACATAAACATTTTCATTTTCATTTTCATTTTTATTATTATCATCTTCTTCAATTTCTTCATTATTATTTAAAGACTTTTCTTTATTATCAATACTCTCATTTTCTTCATTTATATTTTTTATTTTTTTTTTTGTATTTCTATAACTAATATCTTCATTTTCTTCATTTATACTATAATCATTATTTCTTTCATTTTTCTCATTTTCTTCAGAATTTGCTTTTCCTTCATTTATTTCTTTTGAATCTTCATTTTCTATTTCTTCATTTTCATCTTCAACTTTCTCATTATCTGAATTTTCATCTTCTTCTTTTTCTCTTTTTTTTATTTTCTTTTTATTTATTTTTTTTTTCTTCTTTCTTCCATTAATTTTCTCTTCTGATTCTTCATTTTCTTCTATTTCTTCATTTTCATCTTCTACTTTATCAACATCATAATTTTCATTTTCATCTTTTTCTCTTTTTTTAATTATTTTTTTATTACTTTTTTTTTTCTTTTCTTCTTCTTCTTCTTCTTCTTCATTATCATCATAATTTAATTTTTTTCTAATTACTTTTTTTTTATTCATATTATGTTGTCTATTTAATTCTTTTCTTCTTTTTTCTCTATTTTTCTTATTCATTTTTAATTTTTCTTCTTCAATAACTTTTTTTTCATTATTTTTTCTATTTGCTTGTAAAATTTTATTTAAAGCATTATTTGAAGAAGGTTCATTATAATTTTTATTATTTTTTAAAGTTTTTATCATTTCAATTGCATTTTGTCTAAAATTATATCCTCCATTTTCAATAAAATTATCATAATTAATATTATTATTCTTTTTTTTAACTGGATCATGAAAATCAAAAGGTTCAATAACTGTTTTTTGAGTTTTATTTTTTTGAGCTTGAATTTTTTTTTCGAAATTTTTTTGCATTTTTTCATAATTAGGTAATTTAATATCATTTGTATTTTTTTTATTTGAAATTCTGCTTTGGCTTTTTTCTTTTTCTTCTTTTAATTTTTGTTTTTTTATTTTTTCTTCTTTTAATTGTTTTTCTTTTTTTTCTTTTTCATGTTGTTCTAATCTTGGTGGTAATTTACTTTTTTCTAATAATTGTTTTGATTTTTTTTGTATTCTTTCATTTCGTTTTATTTCCTCTTTTTTTTCCCAATTTTCAACATTCATATTTACTCTTGTTGTAAATTTTATAGTATTTGCTTTAAATTGAGGAAATTTTTCTTTTGATTTTTCTCTTTTTCTTAAAAATTCCATTTTTTCTTTTTGTTTTTCTTCATCTTTTGATACAAAAGAAAAAGGTTTCATTTCTTTTTCAATTTTTTCCATTCTTTTTTCTACTCTTCTTTGTCTTTCTTTTTTTTCTCCTTCTATATAATTATCTATATTTCCTATAAATATTTCATTTTTTAATTTATTTGCTTTAAAACCTTTGTTTAAAATATCATTTTCTATTTTTTGTCTTTCACTTTTTAATTCTTTTATTTTTTCTTTACTTTTCATTTCACTTTTTCTTTTATTTTTATCAAAAGAAAATGGTTTTGGAATTGTAAAATTAATATTATCTTGTGATTTATATTTATTTACAACATTTTTATAATCTTGATATGTTACTTTATTATCTTTTATATTTGATGAGTGTAGTCTATTATTATTAGTATTATTATCTGTATTAGGTTTATTATTTAATTTTGTTAAAGTTATTTTTTCTTCTTTTAAATTTTGAGTTTTAGAAGTTTGAGGTCTTGTATTTTTTTCTTCATCATCATCAAGAAAAAAACTATCATTTTTTAATCCATAAACAGGAAGATAATCATCATCTTCTTCATCATTTTCATTTTCATTAGATTCATTTAAATTTATATTTTTATCTTTTTCATCTTTTTTTTCTTTTATATTATCATATGTGTTTTTATTTACTTTCTTATTTTTATTTTTTGTACTTTCTACTAGGAAATTTTTTAATTCTTCTGGATTTAAATGATTATATAATCTAGTTTGAAACATATCTAATTTATCAATAAAATCTTGTTTTGTATTAAATCCAAAAAGTCCAATTGTATCATAATCTAATTTTAATTCTGTAACTAATTGACTTTTTGTAACTAAACCAATTTTTTTTGAATCTAAAGTTTCAAAAGCATTATTAACAAATTCATTTTGTTTTTCTTCTAAAATTTCTTTTTGTTTAAATTTAGGTAATTTTTCAATATTTTTCATATCTACATTATCTCCATTTTCAATAATAATATTATTTTCTCCATTAGATTTATTTAAATTATTATTATTATTAATATTATTATCATTTCCTTCATTAAAATTATCATTATTTTCTTTAACATTATTATCAATCTTATGAGGAGATTTTTCTCTTGGAATTTTTTTATTTGTAACTTCCCAATGAGGAGCTTTAAATTTACCAAAATCTACTTTTTTTTCATCTATAATATCATAATAATACATTTGATAATCATCTTTTCCCATATAACCAGGTAAATCATCATTTCTATCTACAACACCATTTACATTCTTTGATAAAATTCTTGTTTTATTCCATTCTTTATTTTCCCTATTTAATTCTTTTTTTTCTTCTTCTCCTATTTTTTTTTTCACAATATATTTTGCATATTGTTTAACATATTCTTCTTGATTTTTATTTATTGGATTTTTTACTTTTTCATTTTCTTTATATGATTTTTTAACTGGTTTTTTATATTTATTCTTCTTTTTATTAAAATTAAATAATTCACTTTCTTTTTCTAATATACCTTTTAATTGTTCTAAAATTTCAGGATTATAATTAAATTTTTTATTCATTTTTTCCTTTTCTTCAATTTCTTGTAAAAATTCTCTATTTTTAGCATCTTTATATCTTTGTTCTAATTCAATTAATTTTTTTGCATTTTCTTCTCTTTCTTTTTGAACATCTTCTAAATTCATATATTCAGGTTTATTTTGAGTTTGAACATGTTTTAAAACTTGAAAAACTCCATTTTCTGCAGTTAAAAATTGAGTTTGAACATTTTTTTCTTTTAAAGTATTATCTTTATAATAATTTATCGGAGAATAAGGTTCATTATTTTGTTCATATTTCAATTTAGTTTCTTCTTGTAAATTATTTAAATGATGATCAATAACATGAATTAATTGAGAACTTACTGGTTGACCTGGTGGCATTGATTGAATAATAGAATTTATATTTTCTAAATTTGCATTTTCATTATTTTTATAATTTGAACTAAATTCATATAAATTTCCATTTTTATTATTATTTTCTTTTGCAAAGTATTCATATAAATTTTTTTTTTTAGTTTTATTATTTTCTATTCTTAATTCTTCTTCATATAAATCACTTGGATTTACATGTTTTTTTAAATTTGTACTATTTATTCTAAATGAATTTATAGTATCTCTTTCTTTTATTTGTCTTGGTTTATTCTTATATCTATCTGGAATTTCTTCATTTTCATTCATACTTCTTATATTTACTCTATAATCAATTGGATCATTTAATTCTTTTTCTCGAAATTCAGTTGTTATATTTGCTGATTGACCTAAAAAATTCATTTATTTTTTATTTATAAAATAATTTAATATAAATTAAATTTTTTTGTTAATATGGGAAATTCAAATGCAAATGAACAATTCAATATAGATTATTTTATAACACATTTTGAAGTTTCCGCTTTAGAAGAAAATGAAGTTAAATGTTTAGTTACTTTAGGAAGATTATATAAAATTTTTGAAGACAATCCAAATGCTTATCAAGAATATAAATTAAATCAAGATAAACTTTCTCAGAAAAAGAATATTATGTCTGATTTAAAGAAAGAAGAAATTGATATAGATTCATTAAATAATCCAAATATATATATATCAAAACCTGTTAAGTATCAATTAATGATAGCAAATTTAATATTAAAAAAATTTAAAGATATAAGAATTTATTTTATATTAATAAAACTAGTTAGGTATATATTAAATGAAACTGATTTTTTTAAAATTTTCACTAAAAATTGTTTAGAGCAAATTAATAATTTATTATCAAATCCAAATATTGAAGATATATTTGCAATAGAAGCATGTGAATTATTAATTTTAATAATTGAAAAATTTAAAACTGATTTTACTATTTTAATCAATCAATTGACAAATTTAAATAGAATATTTGATGTTCCAAAAAAAATAAAAGAAGATGATATTGTAAAAAATTATAAATTAAGTATTGCCTTTGCAAAATTATTAGATAAATGTATATCATTATTAATTTTTATACAAAATAAATCAAAATATTTAAAATTTGAAACAAAGAAAGAATTAAATGATTTTATTAAAAAAATTGTTGGTTCTGAATATGGAGGAAATATGCTTTTATATCAATTTTTAGTTGATTCTCTTTCAACAGAATTAATTGAAAATACAATTAAAATAATTAAACCTTTTAATGTTAATGATGATATTGATAAAATTTTTACAAAATCAAATATTAAAAATAAAATTCATGAAGATACAAATGAAACTGATAATGGAGATGAGAGTGATTATAAATATATTCATGAATTAACTAATAAAATTAATGATTATTATAATGAATATTATAAAGATTTAAAGGATATTCAAACTTATCCTTTTATTGTTTTAAATATTTTTGATGAATTATCTAAATTAAATATTGTTTTTGCTGATAAAATGAAAAATCAAGATGAAAAAATTTTAGATCCTGAAAAAGAAATAAAAAGTTTATTAAATATTATTTTATTAAATATAAAATTAATTACATTAGAAGAATATAAAAGACCAGATGAAGAATATCAAGTAAACTTTAAAGTTAGATATTATATAAAATTAGTAACTAGGATTTTAGGTTTAATTATAACATATTATGTATTATATTGTGTTTCAGGGAATTTAAAAGATGGTTTTTTTATTGATGATTTTAATCCAAATGTAAATGAAGTTAAATTTAATAAAAGTATTTCTGATTTATTTCATATATTTGAAGAAGGGATTGAACCAAATGTTAAATTTCTAATTTGTGTTTTTTTCTTTGCTTTAGGTTATAATAGACAAATGTGGAAATTATTTTTAGATTTAAATGTTGTAAATCATCCTAAAAGTTATATCATTCATTTTATTAAAGATACTTTCGATCAAAGTTTTGATTTAGAAAAAAAAGATGAAGAATTATATAATGAAAGAATAAATTCAATATTAAAATTAGTCGAGGTAGGATTATTTATTACAAATGAAAGGATATATCCTTCAATAAAACATACAGATATATTTAAAAATTATTTAGACCCTTTTCTTCTTTTATTTTATATTAATTGTCCAGTTTATAGAGGAGATATAGTAAAAATTTTAAATATTTTTACATTATATGATGACTGTAAATTAATAATTTTAGAACCAAAAAATAAAATATTAAGAGGAAAAATATATGATAGATTAGAAGAATTATTTGAAGACTTACAAAAAGGAAATAATATGGTAGAAGATTTAGATGAACAAAGAAGAGAAATTAATAAGAAAAAAGAATTAACTTTTGATGAATTTAAAACTCAATTATCATATAATGAAGATTTATTATCTAATTTAGAAAATTATGCAAAACAAAATTTTATTATAACTGCAAGAGAATTTTGTTATCTTATTTCAATTTTTACTAATTTAATGATAACAAGTAGATTTGAAACTAATTTAAATCTTTTATGTAATGGTGAAATTGAAAAATTTTTTTTTTATAATGAAAATAGTAGTATAAATATTTTTCAATCTAAAAGATCATTTACTAGTAATGATTCAGATAATAATAATAATAAAGGGAGATTACTAATTTATCATGATTTCTTTTTAGGATTAAATGTATTAAAACCTGAAATAGTTAAAGTTCAAGTTAATGATAGATCATTTTCTAAATTTATATTTCAACTTCCACTTGCAATGGTAATGTATAATCCAAGTTTAAAAATATATTTTACAAAAGGAGATAGAACAGAAAGTTCAAAAGTGGGAGAGCAAAATTTAAATTTAAATTATTTAATTGATTTAATTTCAGCAAATAAAAGTGATTATCAAATAACACATAAATTAGTTTTTACATGCTATAGATTTTATTGTAAAACAAGATTTAATTATACAAAACAATTTAATGATATATTATTAGATCTTTTACCTCAAAAAGATTCAAATGATATTCCATTATATTTAGCAAGAGAAATTTTTAGATTATTAATAGGAGTAACATCAGGAGGAAATAATTTAATGTTGTGGTTAAAATTAGAAAGTAATCTTCCATATTTAATAAATGATTATTCAAATAATAATGATATAATATTAAAATATATGAATGATGAATTAAATTGGGGAAAAGACACAAGTAATTTATTTTTAAAAAATCAAGAAAAAACAATAGGAGGAATAACAAATGTAACAAAAGAAGAAGATCAAGCATATACTGGGAAAATAATAATATTACCATATAGAAATATAAAACCATATAATGAAAAATATGGTATTATAACATATAGTCAACAACAATTTGTATTATCAAAACCAATAAATTTAATTCAAGATAATAATGCTTTAACTATATTTTTTAGATTTTATAATCCAATAATTAAAACTGGACAATGGCATACTTTAATTCAAGATGATACTGGAATTATATCTTTAATTTCAATTGATAAAAATGGAAAAAGAATTGGTTGTTTTGATGTTAATGGAGAATTTTTCGATTCTGGAATTGATTTAGAAAATGAAGAATTAAAAAATAAATGGATTCAAATTTCTTTTATTTTTAAAACTTTAAATAATAATATAGAATCAAATACTATTAGAGGTGAAGTTCAATGGTATTTAAATGGTATGTTAAGAGAAGGTTCTAAAAATGTTTTTAAAGGAGATTCAATTGTTTCTCAAAATAATAAAAATTTAGAAATTAGTAGAAAAATTATGTATATTGGAAATAGTAGAGATTATAATGAACCTTTTGGTGCTTTTTGTGATTTAAGAATTTATAAAGAAGAAAAAATTGATTTTGAAGAAGATGAAGACTATTTTGATGTTATTAAATTACTTTTAGATTCTACTGATAAAATTGTTGATTATATTAAAAATACTCAATATTTAGGTTATGAAGTTTTATATTTAATAACTAAATTTTTTAATAATATGATTGTTAGTAAACATAGTAATTCACAAAACGATAAAAGAAATCACGAACATGATGTTTCCAAATTTTTAAATTTCCAAGTTGTTATGAAATTATGTGAAGAAGGATTTAGTTATACAGATAAAGAAGAATTAAAAAAAGAGCTTTCAAAATATTTAAAATTATTAACTTAAATTATTTTAATTTAAAAGAAAAAATATAAAATAAAATATTAAAAAAAACAATCTTTAAAAAAAATCTTAAAAAAGAAAAAAAATGGGAATTTGTACTTGTAAGTAAATATTATTTTTTTTTGCTCCTGTTGTTAATGCTGATTTTGGTAGGAGAGCTATTAGAATTGAACTTTTTTTTATTACTTTAGCTTTTCATGTTCCTCATTTTTATTATGGAGAACTTGTTAAATTACCTATTTGACTTTCTAAGAAACCAGATGGAAGTACTGGTTTCTTTAGAGAATTCTTCTTATATTGAAGTATTTTTTTTTCTATTTTTATCTATTTTTTTACGGTTTGAGTTTAGAAATGTTTTGTTTTTTAGATTTTTATTACTTTATAGTTAGTTATTTTAGTTTTATTTATGATGTATATTGTTATTTTAGTTACCTTTATTTTATTAAATCATATTTTATATTTTTTTAAAAATTATTAAATTTGAATTTTTTAATTTGAAAAAAAAATTTGAAATGTTTTTTTAATTTTATAAATTAAAAAATTTTAACAGTAAATATATTATTTATCCCTGCAGAGCTTAAAAAAAACATATATGAATGATTTTATAAAAAGTACAAATATTTTAGCATAAAGTATCTACAATTTATTTACATATGTTACTGAATTATTTATAATAAAGCGTTTTTATAAATATTAAAAATACTATCTTTAACAAATACATAATAATCAAGTAGTTTTAGAAAATTATTTTCCATTAAATTTAATTCTACAAGAGAAACTCCTGCTATTAAAGCATAATGATTATTTTTATAAATCTTATCCTCATTAAATTTTATTGCAATTAAAATACTTGAGAAAAGAAATTTATAAATATTATAAATAGATAATTGTATTTTTTTCAAACATATTTTATCTAAATATATTAAACTTAGAATTAAAGTGTTCTCATCACAATTAGTATATTTTAAAATACGAATTAAATAATTATATAATGAGATATCTGGTATCTCTTTACTATTAAAAATATTTACTAAATTATAAAAAGATTTATTATTATTTGAAGATTCATTTTTTATTATATTTTCTAAAATTGAAGATATAGATTTAATTACTTTTTCTAATTTACATTCATTTGTTGAAAAATTTTCCTTAAATTCTTCTGCCTCAATTTCAACACTTGAAACAGACTTTTCGCTATCAAATGAATTATTTACAAGTTCATTAATACATTCCTCTTCATTTGAATTATTATTGTTAAAATCTAAATACGACATTTTTTTAAAATTATTTAACTTATTTCATATAGCAATGTTTGTTTATTACAATCATTTTTCATTAATGGGTGAAAACAATGAGTAAAGATAAAAACTCTCCAAATTATATTATTTAAGAAGATTTTGAAAATTAATTTAAATGTTCATGTAAATTTAAAGCAATATTTTAATTCTATAATAAACTTAATTTAGATAGTGAAGAATTATTTCAAAAAAAAAATATATTAATAAAAATAATATTCATCTCAAATTGTTTTTATTATTAAAATACATTTTAATAATCATTAGTTTTTCTTTTAAGATAAATACAATAACAATATTTTATATTCAATGAATTTTTTTAATTATAAAATATGAAAATTAAAAACTTAATTTTTTTTCAAAATAACTTCTATAATATCTAAATTTTAAATAAAAAATATATAAATTAAAATGTCAGAAATTATTTTAAATTCCTTAATAGACGATAAGTCACTATTAAGAGATTTAGCAAATTGTTATGTTGCAAATTGTAATTATTGTGCATCAAAAGATCAATGTGATCAATGTAAACCAGGATATGAATTATTAAATTCAAAATGTTATAGTACAAAATGTCAAGTTTTCAGAAAATGTAAATTTTGTACAGAATTAGATTGTGTTCATTGTGAAAAAGGTTATAAAGTATCTTATGGATTTTGTGAAATAGATGAAAATCTATTTAAACTTCATATTCTTTTAGGAGTAATTCTGCCAATATTTATTTTAATTATTATTATTATATCATGTATAATATATTGTAGAAGAAGAAATAAAAAAATATCTCAAAAAGTTATTAGTGCAGATATTGTTGGTCAAAGAAAACCAACTTCAGGGCAATATATAATAATAAATACAACTAATATAAATAATTCAGGAACAATTTCTTTTAGTGATGATAAAACAGTTTCAAGTGCTCCAATTGGAATTATAAATAAAATAAAAAAAAACGTTATTTCTTCTAAATTTAAAGGAAATAACAATAATAATAATAATAATACAAATAATAATCATTGTATTTTATGTGAAAAATCAATATTTTCTTTTTCAACTTGTGGTTGTGGTTTATGTAAAGAACATAGTATTAAAAAAGCTCAAAAATGTCCTGTTCATAAATGTTTATTAGAAGATAATATGGTTATTAAAAAGGAAAAAAAGAAAAAATTAGAAAAAAAAAAATCAAATAATTCTGATGATGATGTAAAAATGTGTCCTGTTTGTAAAATAAAAAAAGGAACTGTAAGTTTTAATTGTGGTTGTCCAGTTTTACTTTGTACAAAATGCTTTAATGATAATGTTTATGTGTTTAAATTTAATCGTTGTCCTGGATGCAATAAACCATATGATTCAAATCCATAAAAAATGGAATATTAGTTTTCTAAAATTTTTTTTATTTTTAAGATATTTAATAGTAAAAGTATGTTATAAATAAATAAAATATAAAAAAAGAAATAGGTAAATCATAGGTTTAATTTTTTTGAAAAATAATTAATAAAATTAATATTTTAAATTAATTAATCACACCTAATATTTTTTCTTCTAAAAATGGAACTAACATTGGATTTGCTAATAAAGTTATATCATTTATATTCATTGATAAGAAAATAGGTTTATTTAATTTTTGTGTTAAAGTTTGAGAAATTAATTTAGTATAAGAATTAGGAATATCATCAATTAAATCAGAAGTTGCTATAGAACCTAAAGTAGAAATTGACAGAACTAAATTATCAAAACTCATATTTGAATTTCCAATATAAATATAATAAGAATCTTTCATACTTAAAATTTGAAGAGGAATCTCATTATTAGAAAAATTAAGAATATAATTTTGATTTTTCATTATTTTCTTTAAATAAAATATTAAAAAATAAATAATTTAAAAAAAACAAAAATCATTAAATTATTATAATAAAAAATGTCATCATTATTAAGAAGAAAATCATCACTAAAACAAAGAAATTCATTATCAAAAGGAAAATCAAAAGAATTACAAAAAAGAGCATCAATAGTAAATTTAAATAATAAAATATCAAAAAAAATTGCAGGAGTAAAAAAACATATTAAACCAGATCCAGGAGAAGAAAATAAACCAATAGAAAAGTGTTTAAATTGTTTAAACTTTAGAAAAAATTATTTAGAAATATCTTGTCAACATAAATTATGTGGAGTATGTATATCAAGATTATTATTAGAAAAAGATTTTGAATTATTAAATCCAGAAAAAAAAATAATTACAATACAATGTCCAATATGTAATATAGGAACAATAGATACTTCAATAGAACAAATAGAACCAATAATAAAAGAAACTTTAGAATTAAGAGGAATAATAGTAAAAAATAAATGTCTTGTTCATAAAAAAACTGGAGATGGATATTGTTTAGAATGTAAAAAATGGATTTGTGAAGATTGTAAAAATTTATTTCATAATGAATATTTTAAAGATCATCATTTAATTGATAAAGAACCAAAGCCTAAAATATTTTGTAAAAGTCATCCTGAAAATGAATGTGATATGTTTTGTAATGATTGTCATGAATTAGTTTGTCATAAATGCTCTTTAAAAGGGGAATATCATGATGTTCATAGAGTTATTACTATTGATGAATTTAAAAGAGAAAGTTTATCTATGAAAAAAAATTTAAAAAATAAAAATTTTGATGATTTTTCTAATTTTTTAAGAGCAATTGAAGATAAATTTAAATATGATTGTAAAAATGCTATTGATGATAAAAAAAAAATTATTAATGAATTAATTGAGCAATTAAAAAAAATGAATGAAAGTTTAGATAAAATAAAAGAATATAATACTTTTATTGATAATTATTTCAGTATAATTAAAAATTCATATTATAATTTTTATTATGATTTAAAAGATAGAGAACCAACAATTAAAACATTAAATTTTTTAAATAAAATATCAAAAGAATTATTTGAAATTGAATTTAAATCAGAATTTCAAGATGATTTAGAATCAATAAGAGATCAAATGGAAAAAATAGATAAATCAAAATTCTTTTATCATAAAACTAAATTTATTCAACATCCACTTCATTTAAATAAATCATTTCAAGTTAAAGATACTCAATTATATGTAATTAAACAATTAGATGATGGAAGATTAGCAACAGCAGGAAGTAATAAAACAGTTAATATTTGGAATTTAGAAACTTTAAAATGTGAAAAAGAATTAAATGAACATTTAGATTCTATATTTACTTTTATTCAATTAAAAAATGGATTGATTATTACTGGTTCCGGTGATAAAACTATTAAAGTTTGGGATTTAAATTATGATCCTAATCAATATAGAAATGTAATTCCTGCTGAAAATAGTGAAAATATTTTATCAAAAAGCCAAATTGATTCAAATTTAGATGAAATTGAAAAAAATAAAGATAATTCTTCTCCAGAAAAATCAAAAAGTAAAAAAAATTTAGGTGCTTATGTTATTTTAGAAGAAGATATTAAAGAACAGATAAATGATGGAGAAAATAATAATGAAGCAATAAATAATGAAAATAATAATAAAAATAAAGAAGAAAAAAAAAATAACAACGATGATATAGTTTCTCAAAGTATGCCAAATATGACATCAAAGAAAAATAATTTAAAAGAAATGGCAAATGAATTAAATGATTCATTTCATAGTATAATAACTCTCCAAGGTCATAAAGGACAAATATATTCAATAATAGATTTAGAAAATAATGCAATATGTTCAAGTTCAAAAGATAATACAATTAAAATATGGTCTCTTAAAAATTATAATTGTCTTCAAACATTAGAAGGACCTAATAATAGTGTGGGTTGTTTATTAAAATATGATAATAATTATATAATTTCAGGAAGTTCAGATTGTAAAATTCGTGTTTGGGATTTAAATGAAGAAAATGTACAAGGAATTGTTTTATCTGGTCATACAAATGGAATATTTTGTTTATTAATTTTAAAAAATGGAAATGTTGCTTCTGGTTCTTGTGATAAAGATATTAGAATTTGGGATATTAATAATATTAAAGAAAAAAATAAAGATAAATGTGTAGGAGTATTAAAAGGTCATTCTGGTTATGTTTGGAGTTTAATTCAATTAAAAGATGATAATAAAATTGCATCTGGTTCAAGTGATAGAACTATTAGAATTTGGGATTTATTATCTATGGAATGTGTTTTTTATATGAATGCTCATCAAGGTGATGTTTCTTGTATGTATGTCTTAAATGATAATACTATTGCTACTGGAAGTATTGATAAAGTTGTTAAAATTTGGGAAGAGTAATTTTTTTAACTTTTTTTGATTTTAATATATTACTTTTTTTATAATTGTTTGTTAATTTTTTAAACATTGTTATTATAATATTAAAAATGAAGAAAAATATTATAATACAATCAAAAAATTTATATTTTAGAATAACTTATAATAGATAAGTATTTTTATTATAACAATAATAGACATAAAATATTTAATTTCTTAAATTCTTTATTAATTTTCTTAAATTACTTTTGACTTCAATTTCTAATTTTTAAATCCAGTAATAAATAAGAATCACTATTTTTTTATTTTTTCTAAAATGTTTTTATTTAAAATAAAAAAATTCCTTCAAAAATAGTTTATTCAGTTGATATTTGTTATATTTTTTTTAATTGAATAATTGATATAATATTATTTAATTCTTTATCATTTTTTGATTAGTTAACAATTTTTTATTTTTTCATATTTATTTCCTAAAAGAAAATAGCTCTTTCATTTATGAAAATTTTTCTTTCTAATTATCAATTTAATTTATTATTATTTCATTTATTTATATTCATTTTATAAATTTTTTCAAATATATTTATTTTATCATTCAAGAAAATATTTGATAAATAAGTGATAAAATAGTAAATAATATTGAAAAAAATTTTTTTGTTTTTTTGAGCAAATCATTAATTAATTCAAAATAATTCTCTTCAGAAAGACTTATATTTTTTCCTTTTTTATTTACTATTGTTTTAAATTGTTTATTCAAACTATCATATTAGCATTTTTTCTTTTGTATTTCAAAATAAAATAATTGATTAATTTCAATTAAACTATTTATGATTGTATAAACATTATTTTTTATTTGCATTTAAATTATACTTTAATTTTAAATCTTATTTTTCCTTTATTGAAATTATTAAAACAATTATTCATTCAATTCTTCAATTTTTTGACTATTATTTTTTCCATTTTTTAAATAATGAAACATCTCTTCAAATTGAGAACCTTTTTTGATAATTACTTGGCTTTTCCTATTCTTTTAGTTCCTCTCTAAATTTTTTTAAATAAAATTTATACATTTAAATAAATCATTCATATATTTTAAATTTTAAATTAAAGGATATTTATATTTTTAATTTAATTTTTTTTAACTTTTGAATTTATAAAATTACTAATAATAATAATAATATATAAATTTTATTATATGTAATAAATCCACATGATAGAATTTCAATTATACAATTAGAAGAATTATAAAATAAATGAGCTCTAATAGTTTCTCTTTCATAATAAAATAAATTATTTAAATCATTTTGGCTTAATTCATCTCTACAAGAGAATCTTTTATCAGTATGGCATTGATTATCATATCTTTTATTAAGTAATTTTAAATATTTTTTCCACATTTCTTTATTAACAGTTCTTGGAATAGGACAAAAAGCTTTACCATCTTGTCTAAAACCACAAGAACATTCTTTAGTAACAATAACAGGTTTCATATTAATATAATATCCAGTAGTATAATTACAAATTTCTCCAATGGAACATTCAATAAAACCATCATTATTAATTCTTCCTTTACTAACATTAAAATAATCTAAAGAAGCACATTGATTAGTTTCTTCATTAATTAAACCATTTTCACATAATAATTTATCTGGATTAGTTTTATTTAAATAAGTTCCATTTCCAAGAGAAAAATAAGGAACACAAGTATTATTTAAACAACCTAAATAATTTTTACATTCAAAATAATCTAAACAAAATTTATTTTCACTTTTTTGTGGTTGGCAATATAATCCATTACAAAATAAACCTTTATTACAATCTATATGTGATTTACATTCTACTCCTGATGGTCTTCCTGAACAAATTCCTTGTTGACAATAACCTATATCAGGAAAATTTCCTTTTTTACATTGTGAATGTGTATTACATTCTTCACCAGGATATTTTATTTCAAAATTTTCTTTATTATCACTTTGAATACATGTTGAATTATATGTATAATTATATATTGTTTTATTTTCATTATAATCACATTTGTAATTTTTTTCACATATATTTTTTAAATATACTTTTATATCAGAACCTTCTTTATTAAATGGATTTATTGAATATGCACATGTTTTTGAATCTAATTTTATTTCTTTTGGATAATTACATAAATATATTGGACATTGGAATTTTTTATTTTTTGGATATGGTGGTGATGGATCATATCCTAAAACTGTTTCTAATGAGCATGGAGTATCTTCTGAATAAATACCATTATTATTAAATAATATTATATTTTTTTTTAATTTATTATATTCTTTTTTTATATCCCAATCATTACGTAATATTTCTCTACAATAATTATTTCTTGGCTCTTCAGAATTACAATATTTTGTATATTCTGGTTTTAATGTTTTTTTAATTTGATTTAATATTTCATTCCATAAATGTATTAAATCTAATTCTCCTTTTGGACATTTTTTACTTGGATTATTTGATAAAGTACAAGAACATTTTGGAAGAACAATAGAAGTTTTTATTGAAGTAGTATAATTACAATTATTTTTAATTCCATCACATTCACTTGCAATTAAACCAATATTCATACAAATATTATTATAAATTCTTCCATTTTCACATAATAATGGATTATCAGTTTCATTTAATTGACTTCCAATTGGAAAAGAAAATAATTTATGACAAGTTTTATTATAACAAACTAAATTTCTTTCACAATGATTTGAAGAAACACAATTTTCATTTTCTTTTTTTAATTTTTGACATGTAAAATTTTGACAAGAAAAACCAAAATAACATTGTTCTGAACTTAAACAAAATTCTCCTTCATTAACTCCAATACAAATACCTTTTTCACATTTTGATATTAAACAATCATTATTTGATTCACATTTTCCTCCTGGATATGCTAATTTATCATATTCATATTCTGAATTTTTACATCTTGAATATTTTGATGATGGAGAAAATGAACAATTATATAAATTTTCACATCTTTGTAATATAATATTATTTGATTCTTTTATTGAACAATAATTATTATTTTCAATTTTTCCACATTCATATTTTTTACAATCTTCATTTTCAAATTTTGAATTAATGAAAATGAAATAATTTAATAAAAAAATGAGAATCATTTAACAAAAATATTTGTTTAAAAAATAGAAAAATATTCAAAAAAAAAAATAAATAAAAAATTAAAATAATAAACCAAAAATGTCATATAAATTATTCTCTCTAAAACAATTTCTTTTTCTTCAAATAATAACATTAATTATAAATGATGAACAAACATTACCATCTCAATGTACAGTAATAGGTGTAGCTCCATTAAATGTAAAATAAAATAAATTATATAACATAATAAAAAAAATATAAATCATTATAAAATAGCCATTTCCAAATTTAAAAAAATGTTATAAATACAAAGATATAGCATGTTGTACAATAATAAATGACGAATATATAAGAGAAGAAACATTAAAATTAATTCCAGAAGAATGTTTAAGAAAATTTCCAGAATTAGAAGATTTATTTTGTTTAGGATGTTCACCATATGAAAAAAATTATATATCAGGAACTGAAGTTAGAATTTGTGAAAGTTTTGCAAAAAAATTATGGAATGTAACTGATAAAGGAAATATAACTTTAAGTACTGCAACTACAAGATTTGATGGTTGTGGGTTTTTAACTGAAAATGATGGTCTTTCTTCTTATCAAAGTGAAGGTTTTATTATTCCTTCTACTGTTTTTACTAGTTTTAGTAATTTTCTCTCTACTATTGTTATTCCTTATTATGAATCATATACTTTTACTGTTGTTGAAGGAGATGGAACTAATTGTTTTAATTATTGTAATTTTTTAAAAAGTGGAAATTTATTTTTTTGGATTTTGATGTATTTATTTATTAGCTTTTTTATATAAAATTTTTTAATTATTAATTGAATTATTTTTTTTATTTTTTTTATTTTTTTACTTTTATAAATTACTATTATATGTTTTTATTTTTTTTTAAAATTGTTGTTTTTTTATTATATAAAAAAGATTTTCATACTTTTTTGCTTTAAAATAAATTTTTCTCTAATCAATTCCATATATTTAATGTTTGTTTATTCATTAAATTCAATCTGTGGTGAAAAGTTTTACTTTTCTTTGAATTATCTTCCAAAAAACTATTAACTTCTTGTCTAAAAATTCATTAAAATTGCTCCAAATAATATAAAAAGTCTTTTGCTATTATTTGTATTAAATTACATTTCCAGTTGAAATGCTTTTTCAATTATTTTTTTTTAAAATATAACTTATTTCTAGTATAATTAATACAATTATCTAAATAAACCATTATTTTCATTTTTAATTTTAATAAATTTTGGGTCTAGAATTAATTGAATTCTAAATATTATAATAATTTATTCATAAAAAAATAAATATTTTTTTTAATTTCTTTTAAATCTAAAATTTTTTTTCTTTAATTTTAAAATTATTTCAATAATTTTAATATAATGAATTATAATTAATGGATAATAAAGACTTAAAATGGACTTCAAAAATTAAATTATCTATTTATGAAGTAATGTACTATATATTTTATAAATATAATTCTGACATTTATAATGATACAATATTAATCTTAATTGAATATTCTCAAATAATTTCTATTTCTTTTTCTAATATAGTAAAATAATTAAAATAAAAATTTTAGTTTTTTGATATAGGAATAATGAATACATTATATTTAAAATTATGTGATTTTTTTCAATATTTTCGAATTTTTAAATTTTTTGATTCTGGCCAAAAATTTTATATGATTGTACTTTATTTTTCTTATTTTGTTTCATTTTCTTCTTTTTTTATTTTTCTTTATTTAGTAAAAATAGCATACTATCATAGAAATCTAAAAAAAAGAAGCTTATTAATTTTTTTTTTAAGATTCGAAATGATTTTTTTACAAACTATAGGTTTTTTTCCTTTTTCAGGTATAATATAATATTATATTTTTTAGAAATGCAATTATCAATTGTGTTTTGTGAACAAAACAATCCTTTCTATAATAAAATTTTAACTTGTTTTAAAGGTAAACATATAATACTTTTTATTATAAGTATAATAAGTGTTTTGTTTTTATTTATTCTGACAAACCTTTTTTTAACTTTTTCTTTTTCAAGAAATGAAAAGACTTCAATGTCTTTAATTAAATGTTGTTTAGTTAATTCATCTAAATGTCTTTTTTATATAAAAGCAGTTATATCTATTTTATATGCAATACAATTACTAGTTGATATTAAGGATTTTATAATTGCATTTATATTTTTTTCTTCATTTATTTCAATATATTTCTATTATCTTCAATATTCTTATCAATATTATTTAAATTTTAAAGATAAAATTATATATTATTTTTCATATATTAACTTCTTTTCTGCTATTTTTATTTTTATTAAGTATATATTCAAAAATAAAAATTCAACTGGGTTGGTTTATGGTTTTTTGATATTTGTTTTATTAATAATAATCTATATAAGTATTAAACCAAAAATTCGTTTTCAATTTAACAAAAATTCTACTTCTTTATCTGAAATACAAATTTTTCAACAGTTAGTTACTTTAATAAATGTTATTTTTGATAAAGAGAATCAAAGGGAAAATGTTTATGATATTATAAATTTTTATTCATCAATTATAGAAATCAAAAATAATAATGAATTCGTAACTCATATATCTCAAAAACAAGATTTAAATGATAATGAAATAAAATTTTATTTACTGAAATATATTGAATCCATTTTTAAAAAAGCAATAAATCAAAATTCAAATAGTATATTATTGAGGGCTCAATACTCAAAATTTCTAATTGAAAAACTAAAAAAATATAACACTGCTTATTTAGAAATTTATTCCCTTTATGATGAAATGGAAAATAATATTTTATCTTATTCATTTTGTCAACAATTTTTTATTTATAGAATAAAAAAAAAATTAGAAGAAGAATGTTTAGAAAATAAAAATGATAAAACCCAAATTTCTATAAGATTTCAATTAAATTATTTTATTAAATTAATTTCTGAAGTTTCTAAAATATATTATGAATTTTGGACTTTATTAATAAATTCAAAACAACATCAAGATATTAAAACATTAGATAATCATGGAAAAAAAATTAATACAATAGTAAGAGAAATTGATAAAAAATTCAAATCTTTATCATCAATGAAATTAAACAATAGACTTATTTTCTTATTATATAGTTATTATTTAAGAGATATATTAAATGAAGAAGAAGAAGCTGAAAAAATATTATCAAAAGAATTAATGTTAGGAAATACAAATGATAATTTAATAGTAGAAGAATTTGATAATTTTGAAATTAATGATATAAATCCTTCTTCAAATTCACAATATTTAATAGCAAATGCGAATGATGATGAAGCATTTGGAAATGTAATTAAAATTTCTCCTGATTTTTCAAAAAAAATTGGATATACTTTTGAACAAATTCATGGAAAAAATATTAATTTAATTATACCAGGTTTTTTAAGAGAAGAACATAATAAAATTTTACAAGAATATTTTACAAAAAATAAATTCCAATTAAATCAAATTAATATTAATATTAATAAATCTATACTTCAAAAATTAATATATTTTAAAACAAGTTCTATTTATATTTCTCCTATTTTTATTAATATTTATGTTCTAATGGATGAGGAATATTGTTTATATATGATGGCTAAAATTGATAGTGAAAAAGAGATTATTTATAACCAATATTTATCAAATTATTGTCATATTCTAACAAATAATTATTTTTTTATTCAAAATTTCACTCCTAATTCTTTGGAATTATTAAATTTAAAAGGGAATATGTTAGATGTAGATTTATCAAATTATATCAAAGAATTGAAAGAAATAAAATTTAAATATTTAATTAATCATAATAATAATCAAGAAGGTCTATCAAATAGAATAAAACAATATTTATATAAAAAAAATTTTTTCACAAACTTTCCAGAAAAAACTATTAAATGGAATTTAAAAAATGAAATGTTTAAAATCTGTTGTAAAGAAATTAATATGAATAAGAAAACAATTGGATTTATTTTTCTTTTCGAAAAAGAAAAAGAAGAAAATCAAACTCAAAAAGAAATATTTCAACAAATTAAATGTGAAACACCAAAAGTAGTTCCTATAAAAGAAGTTCATTTTGAAAAAAAAAAAGAAAAAGAAATGACAAATAAAATAGACAAGAATTCAATGACTCCTTTTCAATTAAATAAAGATATATTTACTTTTAATTCAGATTTCATTAAAATTAATTCTTCTTTTATCCCAGAGAATGATAAAATACTTGATTTTAATTATGAAACAAAAGAATTTACATTTAAGAAAGAATCATCTTTTATTTCAAAAGCACTTAATCTTGGTGAAATGTTAGATTATTATAATAAAAAAAATAATGAAAAAAATGAAAATGATACCAAAAGGAAAGAAGAAGTTTCTTCAGAATATGAAAAATCAGATTCTAATTATAGTTTTTCTTCTGAAGACAGTTCTAGTTATTCTCAGTTTGTAGAAAAAGAAATTATAAAAACAGATTTAAGTAAAATATCAAAAGATAAAATTGAAGATAATTATTATAAAGTAAATTTAAATAAAATATTTTTATCGGAATATGATTATATTTCAAATTCTATTGTTGAAATTACTAATTATGTTAATAAAAGTAAAGTTGAGGAAATTGTTGATTTTGAAAGTGATAAAACAAAAAAAATAATAGATAAATATAAAAGAAAAAAACAAAACCTTTTAAATAAAAAATTTACTATCAATGTTGGTAAATTACTAGTTGCTCCTGAAATAGAAAAAATTAATGAAAAAAAAATAATTCAAACAAAAGCAAGTTTTTCAAATTCAATTTCAAAAGAAAGACTTAATAAAAGTATTGTTTTTCTAATTTTTGCAAATATATTTTTTCTTATCATTTTTATAATATTTCCTTCAATTTTTTTCATACAATATAATAAAGGAAAAAAACTTTTTAAGAATATTGGTTCAATTACCTGCAAATTACATAGTTTAATAGATTATTCAGGAGAAATATTTTATTATGCATTTCAAATTTCAATTTTGGAAAATAAAAAATATCAAAATACAGTAATCACAAATGAAAATATTATTATTAGGGCAAGAGGAGTTATTTATGAAAAATATTTTTTAATTTTGAATTTACTAAATGATCTCTCTTCTTTAAATTTACATTTTTCAAAAAATGAGCAAGAATTAAAAGACAATTTTACAATAAAATTGATTACAGTAACAAGAAATCTAAACTTTTATATACAAAGTGTTCCTATTCTTAATTTTATAGAAGAATATTCAGCTTCTGTTTTTATTTTTTCAACAAGTAACACATCTGAATTATATTTACTTAGTCAAAAATTTTTTACAATTTTAACTAATTTGCAAATGTTTTTTTCTGGAGATTTTTTACCATATCAAAAAATCTATACTGAGCATTATAAAAAACAACTTAAAAAAATAAAATTTGAATTAATTTGTAGTTTGAGCATTTTCCTAGTTTTTTTAATCCCAAGTATAATATTTATTTATATTTCAAATAAAAAATCAATAAAAGAAAAAGAACATTATATAAAATATTTTTTTAAAATTTCTCCTGATAAACTTGAAAATATTATTGAAAAGTGTTGTAAATTTATGAAACTTAATTTAGGTATAAATAATAATCCAAGAGAAAATATTTCTATTCCAAAATTTAATATAAATAATTTCAATAATACTGAAGAAGAAGAAGATTCTTTATTGACTGATGATAAATTTAAATATAAATATGATAAGAAAAAAATGCTTAAAGAGAATAAGGAAGAAATAAAAACAGAAAAAAAAGAAAATTTTCAATTAGATGATGCAAAATTTTTGAAAAACCAAAAAGAAATATTTAAAATTTTATTTTTTAACATTATTATTGTAGTATTATTTCTCTATATTGTTTTATATTTATATTTTTATTCAGTTAATAAATATACAATAATTTCAAATTATCTTGAATTATATAAACTTTTTATAAATCTAAAATTAATTGTAAAAAGACATTTTATTTATTTAAGACTTTATATTGTTTTTTCATCTTCTTTTCAAGTAATTCCAACAATAACAGGAATAGCTTCAATATTAGAAGAAGAATTGCCTAACTCAATAAATATGAACAAAGAAATTTACGAGGAAATAATAAATTGTTTTAATAATTATTCTTATCCAAAAAACATAACTAAACAATTTAATGAAACAATTGATAGTGCTATTTGCTCAAATATGGAATCTTCTTTAAATCTTTATGAAATATCTTATGATGAAGTTGGAAATTCAGTATGTCAATATGGATTATCTGGAGTAACTGTTTATATACTTCAATCAATGATGGAATTATTAAAAACAACTAATATTATTATTGAAATAGGAAAAAATAAAAATTATTCTTATTCAGAATTATTTTTTGGTTCTCCTTATTATAAAGATCTTCATCCTCAAAATGAAAGTTTATGGGAAGAATATGAAAGTTTAGATCCCTTTAATATTATTAATAATTATTTGATGAAGAATTTAACTTTTTTAATAGAAAATTGTTATAAACCTTCTATTCAACAATTTTTAAATTTAATTGATGATGATATTTCAAACTTTATAATTAATATAGAAAATTTTTTATTAATTAGTTTCATATCCTATTATATTTTTCTTTTTTTTATTGTTATTATTTTTTTTATTCCAGATATTTTTGGAAAAAATTTGGAAATAAATAAAAAAAGAAAAATGCTTATTTTAATTCCTAAAGATATTCTTCATGAAATTATAGATGATAAAAAAGAGTTATTATAATATTTATAATATAATTAATATTTCTTATATGTTAAATCTAATTTAGAAATTGTATTTTTTAAAAACTTATTACTAATATATCAAATGTTACTTTTTACATTGATTACAATTTATGAAATATTCAATTATTAAATTTGTATTTTCTACACCATTATTTTCAATTTTTTGTTCTTCTTTTTCTAGAACATTCTTTTTATTATATATTTTAATCTCATCAGTTATTGTTATTTTTTTGAAATTGATTTTTTTATCTTTTATACTATCGAATAAATTATATTTACAAAGAGTGCATTTTATATCATTAATACCATATACATATTCTTTTAAACATAAATGATGAAATTAATGTCTACAAGAAAGTAAAACAAATATTAAAATCATAAGTTTCTAAACAAATAGGGCATTTTTCTCCAAAATCAGATAATTGTTTATTATATTTTATTCCTTAAATATCATTATTTAATAAATAGAATTTTTTTTATTTTTTAAATCTATTTCTTCTATTCTTTTATTTTCTCTCTGAAGAGCATTCTTTCATTAACAGTTCTTTCCCAAACTCTAAAAATAGGATAACGCTCTTAATATAATCTAACAAATAAACATGAAGTTATAACAAGAGCTGAAATAGCTATTATTAAAATAAAAAAAGGTATAGGATGAATACAGAGAAATCCTTCATCTATTTTACAAAATATTCCTTTTTTTTTCTTTGGTTTGTGTTTGAGTATTTTGTTGGTCTTTGGTCTTCTAAAATTCAATTTTGAAAGAAATTATATGAATAGATTGAGTAAGATAGTACTCTGTAAGTAATTAAAAATAATTTTTTCATTATGTAAATTATTTTTTTATGATTTATAATTAAATAAATTATTATTTTTTTTTTGAATAATTAAAAATGTCAACTAAACAATTAAGTGAAATTTCAATTAATTTAAAAAAAGAAATATTAAAGTATTTTCCAAACATTTTTGATATTTTAAAATTATCTAAGAAATAAAGAAATTATTTAAATATACCTAAAATTGCTTATATTTTTTCAAAAAGAATTCATAATTATTTGTTAAAAAATAAATTAAGAATAAACTTTTTGGAAAATGATTTTAAAACAAAAAATAAGATATTCCAACAAAATACTTTACAAACAATTATAGAATTAAGTACCTTATTGTATGGACATGAATTCTGTTGTTCAGTTAATGACTTTTTTATAGATTTTCAAAAATAAATAATAAATTAATTTTAAAGAGAAGATGATGATAATATATAAAAACAGAAAAAGCTGCAGAAAATCTAAAATTGGTTAAGAATATATTAATTTCTAAGTTATTTCGAAAATTAATATGAAATTTTTTTTAAATTCATGTAATTTGAAGGAATTAAAAAAATTATCTTTAATTAAAATTTCTTTAAATTCTAATATTGAAAAATTATTAATTGGAGATTTAATAGAAAAACAATGTTTTAAATTAGAATATTTAGAGATTGATTGAAATTATTATATTGAATTTATTCAGAAAAATAAAAAATATTAGAAATTTATAATTTATTTATTGAAGTTAATTTTCAAGAAACTTTAAATAATTTAGTTGATTTAAATTCTTTTAATGTTTTATAAAATAAAAAATTTTAGAAATCAAGAATTATTGGAATTAAATTGTAATAATTTAATTAATCTCAAAATTTTTAAATATAAAAATGGGGAAAATTTATCAAATAATTTTTAATTTATATGTTCATTAGAATTAGATAAGGAAAATAAGAAAAAAAATTATATTAAATAATAAAAATTATCCTCCTAAAAAACTTAGGAATTTAAAAAAATTATATCTTTATAATTTATCTTGCTTTGAAAGTTTTATATCTTGGAATTATTTATTTACAATAATTGGAAATAATAATTTTCTTCAAAATATATGTTTATCTTTGTACAAAATTGATTATAATAATTTTAAAAAATTAATTAATATTTTTTCCTCTTTAAAATATTTAAAATAACTAGAAATATTTTCACCTTTAAATGATGAAGAGACAAATTATATATCATTTAATTTAAAAAGTAAATCATTAATTTCTATAAGTATTTCTCATTCATCTCCTTTTAAATCGAAAAACTTTTTTTCTAATTGTGAATTCATAAATAATATTAAGTTTATTTTAAATCATGAATCAAAAAAAATTTAAATTGATTCTTACATAAAATTATTTTCTTTAAGTTTATCAAATTATTCAAATATTTCCAATTGTATTGATAATATATTAATATATTATTCAAATGAAAATATTGAAGAATTAATTTTCAATAATATTTTATTAAAAGAAGATGTTCTTAAAAAAATAACAATTTCCTTCAAAAATCTTTCTTTTTTAAATAAAATATAATATTTTTTGAAAATCAGAATAATTTAGAAGATTGTCTGAATAATCTTAAAAATGAATTTTTAAAATTTCCAATAGATGGAGGTATATACTATTAAACAATAATTCTTTTTATTTAATATATAAAAAAATTAAATTTTTCTAATCTATATATATAATATCATTATTATATAATAAAAAAAATGTTAAAACATGAGATTTTTCTCTTTTTATTCTTAATCCCAATTGTATTTTCAAGTCATCTTAATTCAAATTCAAGTATGACTACATTATTAAAACATCATCATATATCAAAAAGAATGGATGGATTAATATATAACTTTGTTATGAATGTGGAAGATTTTGAATTATTTTCTGACATAAATTTCAAATTCTACATCAAAGGAAATGTGGATAAGGTTAAAATTAAAAAAGTCACATATCAATTTTATGAAAATGAAAATTTTTCTTTTGATTTATTTAATAATTTAAGTAAAAGAATAATGTCATCAGTAACAATAACATCCAGACATTATTATTATTATTATAAAATAGAAAAAACAAGTATGAAAACAAAATATCTTTTAATGCAAATTGAATTAACTTCAACTGCTCCTTCAAATATATTTACTTTACAAAACACAGAAAAATTTGAAGGTGGATTTGGAATTGTAGGATTTTTATTAATATTCCTTATATTTACAATTTGTTCAGTTGGATGTTGTTTTGGATTATTTTATGGTTCATATAGAATAATTAAATTACTTTTCCCACGTTTATTTTATCAAAGAACTCAATATATTAATTATAATTATCCAAATAATATGCAAATACCTCAAATGAGTAGTAGTAATGGATATATTATTCCTGTTGTTGCCGTAAATGGGGATAATATGGGTAATAATTGTATGATGAATTATCAACAACCTCCTCCTCAATTTGTAAATATTAATCAACATGATTATCCTATTAATATGGAACAGGCTCCTATTAATTTTAATTCTTTTAATTATAATAATAATTCTGCTGCAGCTGTTTCTGCAATATATGAAAAACCTCATTAATTTATTTGTTATTTATATATCAAATTATTAAATTATATATAAAGATTTTAAAAATTTTATTCCTCTTTAAATTTAAAAAATTTAAAAATAATAAAATATGTTAAAATACACAATAGAAGAAACCCTTGAAGGAAAATATATAGGAGAAACAGTAAATTCTATTCGAAATGGAAAAGGAACATTTTATTGGAGGTCAGGTAGAAAATATATGGGAGATTGGAAAGACGGAATAAAAGAAGGAAAAGGATTTTTTTATTATGAAACGGGAAATACATATATAGGAGAAATGAAAAATAATAAAAGAGAAGGTTATGGAACATTTTATAATAATGAAGGAGAAGTTTTTGAAGGAAATTGGAAAAATGATATGGCTGATGGATTTGGAATATATTATTATTCAAATGGAGAAATTTATGAAGGAAATTTTAAAGAAGATAAATTTGATGGTTTTGGAAAATATTTTTATGAATGTGGTGATAAATATGAAGGAAATTGGAAAAATGGAAAAAGAGAAGGTAATGGTATTTGTTATTATAGTAATGGTGATATTTATGATGGTGAATGGAAAAATAGTAAAAAAGATGGTAAAGGGATTATTAATTATATTATTGGAAATAAATATGATGGTTTTTGGAAAGAAGGAAAAAAAAATGGAAATGGTGTTTATTTTTTTAAAAATGGTGATAAATTTGATGGAGAATGGAAAAATGGTAAAAGAAATGGTTTTGGTGTTTTTTATTGTAAAGATAAAGATTTGGAAGAAAAAGGAATTTGGGAAAATGATAAATTAAAAGAAGATGATAAAAAGTAAAATTATTTTTTTTATTTATTGGATTTGGTAATTAATTTGTAGATTATTTAAATTTTTTTTTTCTTTTAGAAGTTTTATTTTTTATAATTATAAAAATAATTGTTATTGTTTTAGATAATATTAATTTTATTAATTTAATTTTTTATTCCTAAAAAATCTTTATTGGAAAAGAATTATAAAATAAACAGGAATATAAAAACCATGTTTTAAAAATTTCTCTTTTTAAAAAACAAAAAAAAAAAAATTTTTTTTTTATAATCAATTATAATTTTGTTTCTTTTGGTAAAACCTTTATAATTTATATTTTTTTGATTTAACAAAAAAATAAAACTTTAAAATTAAGAAAAAATCTTTTTTTATTTGAATATATTTAATCTATTAGAAATTTAATAAATAAATGACATTAAACAATAAGATGTCTTTAATACTGATACTGTTAACTACTTTCTTAAAAATAACAACATCTTATAAATTGAAAAAAGAAGACATAGAAATATTAAAAAGAGGTTTATTAATTGATAGTGAAATGATAACACTCCATCAATTCCAAACTCCAGAAAATTACAAAAAAGAAATTGATTTAGAAAATGAAAAAGAAAAATTTATTCGTTCATTAGAAGAAACAACATTAAATGATGTAGGTTTTATATATTATCCCCAAAGAAATTTCCATTATTTATTTTGGTCATATCAGCATCTATTATCAAATATACAAAAATATAAAAGTACATTTATAGTATATCCATGGGCATTTAATTACACATATTCAAATGATGGAAATGAAACAACATCAACAAGTCATATTCAATATGGTGGATTTTTTACTTTAACTCCAAATAATCTTCCAAGTGAAAGCGCAGCTCATCCTTTTTGGCATATTACAAATATAACTGATGTTAAGATTGGAAAATCAAAAGCAATTTATGATATTGATATTGGTATTTTTTCAATTGAAACTAGATATAATAATAATTTAATGAATTTATTTACTGAAGCTGATGCTTATTGTACTTTATTTGTTTCGAGATTAGCAAAAGTTGAAGAATGTTTAAATGGTAAAAGTGAATTAGAAGAATATAGAACTAGTTCTACTACGAAAGGAGCTATTGTTTTAATTAGTGATACTGAATTAAATAATAATGATATTTTATTTAAAAGTGATGGAAGTAATAATTTTGGTTTAGTTATTTTCCCTGATCATGTTTATGGCACTGAAAGTGTTATTGAAAATATGTTAACTTCATCAGGAATTGAAAAAATAAAAAAATTTATTCAACAAGGAGGAAATTTTTTAGCAAGTGGAAAAAGTGGTTATTTATTAGAAAAATGGGGAATAATAAATTCAGGTTCATATGATAATAGTAAATTTCTTTATGCAAAAAATTCAGGTAGTTCAATAGTAAAAATAAAAGGATGTTCTGATACAGTTGATAAAGTATCATCTGAACAATCAAATTTTATAAAACAATTATTATGTCTAAATGATTTAAAAACAAGTTATTTAGTTTCTACATATCCTATGGTAAATTATGATGATTTAGATGTTATTATGAGTATTGATGTTTCTTCCTCAACTGGAGTTGAATATAAAGATTCAGATGGAGTTGAAACTTCTTTAGGAAGTAATAGTTCAAATACTTTTCCTTTCCTTTTAACTAAACAAGATGAAGGAGAAGGTAGAATTTTTATTCTTAATGGTAATTCTTTAACTAATAATGATTATTGTTATCCTATTATGAATGCTATGTTTGCTTCTATGGGTAAAAATGTTATATTTGATGCTTATATTAAATATAGTTCTGAAGATGAAGATGTTCCTGTTCCAGGAGGAGAAGAAGGAGTACAATTAAATGCTTATTTCCAATTTTTAAATTTATTTGAAACTTCATTATCAACAATTCACGTTGATATATTTATACCTGATAAAGTAACATTTGTAGAAATTCCCACAGGATGCTCAAAAGTTACGAACGACAAATTAATATATACAAGTGTAACAGATATGAGTATAGATGAATATGTTCGTTGTTCAACAAGTATATTAAATGGATATTCCAAATTTGCAAAATTAATAAAAATAGAAATAGAATCAGCAGATGTAACACAAAAAGCAAGTGACATTCCAATATTTTATCCATATATAAGATATCATGATGATAATTCAGGTGAAGATGTTGTTATTGATAACGGAGCAGTTACAGTTGAAGCTGCTTTAGCAGCAATTTTACGTTGTACTGCGAATCCATCTCCCGGAGGAAAATATCCTTTAAAAGGAAGAGGAAATGATTTTACTTTAGTTTTCAATGTTGAAAATAAAGAAAATACTATAGCAAGTGATGTTTCATTATATACTATTATTCCTTTAATTTCTCCTCTTGTTGAAGGAAGTGATCAAGGTACTGTTGCTCATATTGTTGAATTTCATAAACAATATTATTCCAATCATGGTTTTACTTTTCCTTGGAGTAGTACTGGAAGTGAATATGATTATATTGATTATGCAGAACTTTCTGGTAAAGGTGTTGTTATTGTTGCTGATTTTGATACTCCTGTTAAATTTTTTAAAGTTGATAGAGAAGATGCAACATATGATAATAAATATGAACCAACTGATACTACAATTGATGTTGAAGATTCTCAATCAACTAAAACTAATGCACAAACACTATTACAAGAAATTTATTTTGGTGATGCTGATTTATTTTATGAAAGTGCTGTTCAAAGAAAATTACTATTTCTTGATACTTCAAAAACAGAAGGTGCAAATACTCAATATGGTGATTCTATATCTGATGAAATAATTGATCCTGCTGATAATACAAGAGCAAAAATTCAATTAGGTTTTGCAAGATGTGATATTTATATTGAAGATAATAGTAATTATCAAATACCAACTGGATTAGATTCTACTATATTATTTAGTGTTGATCAATATGCAGCTCCTACAAAAAATTTAGTAAGTTCATATAATTTGGCAAAATCTTATATTGTAAAAGAAGGAAGATTTAATTCTACTTATAAAGATGATCCGGTTGTTCCTAATGAATGGTCTAATCGTTTAAGACAAGTTAAAGGAATTACATTATTAAATCCTCTTAAAGAATCTGATATGACAAGAATAACTTCATTAACAAATGGTGATATTCAATTAAGTCATTATTTACTTTTATCAAAAGGAGAAAGAATTCTACGTGCCGGCTCAATAATGAATTTTACTGAAAATTCAGATGAATTAACAGGTTATTTAACAGAATATCCTTCAGTTCAATTTATATATGCCCATACTGTAAATATTAAAATTGATGCTGCAATGACTCGTCTTGGAGGAAAATTTGAAATTTCACTTGGTTCTTCTAAATTTAATTCAAGTGATCCTGTAGGTGATGAATTAATTACTACTTCGGCTGATGGAGTTGCTTTTTATAAGACAGTTTATGATGAAAATTCTAATATGGTTACTTTATATTTTAAAAGAGGTTTAATGCCTGATGAATCAAATGATGATGATTCTGTTCAACAAGTCAATTTTGAAGGTATAACAACAAAATCTTCAATTTCAGTTACTATTAATTTATATGAAATGAAATATGATTTAGCTTCTCCCGAAAATAATTTTGAATCATATACAATTGTATCATCATTTTCAACAAGTTATACAATGTCATATGTTCCATTTTTTTCATGTCCAGCATTAATAATAAGAAATACAGTAAATAGAAATGAAGCAACAACAATAAAAGAATATGAATTGTTAAATCCTTATGCTCGTTATCATTTATATTTCCAAGAATTACTAAAACATAGAGCAATATGGGGATCAGCTCAAACAAATCATGTTTCTGGAACAGGTCTTCAATCAAATGCAGGTGGATTTTCATTAATAGGAAACATAGGTATATCATCAATACCTTTCGCAGATTATGTAACACATGGTGTACTTTCAATACCATCAGCAACATATACTTCTCGTTTAGAATGGTATGATGTATGGGGAAGACATTGGTCACAACCAGTAAGGTCAATATTTCCTGATACACCACCAATGCCATCACCTTACATGTCATTTATGATGAGTACAACATATGAATTATATGATTCAACTGGTAAAGAAAGACTTCTTGAATGGCCTTCTGATGAAAGTATGTATATTAGAGTACAAATGAAATTTACTAATAATTACTTTAAATATTTCAGTCCATTAATTTGTTTAAAAAATCAACAACCTACAAATGGTGATGATGGAAGTGATGCTACTGAAGATTTAGAAGATACTTCATATGTTAGTTTAGGTCATTCTTTAGTTTATGGTACATGTTATCAAAATACAAAAGCTTATTTAAGTGGACAACAAATTACAACAAGTATTATTGATTCTATGACTGAAGCAATGGTTTGTGCTGATTCAGGAAATACAGAAGAAATGGCAGCTTGTTCTAAAAAATTAAAAGAATTAAATTTACCTCTTTTACACTCTAAAACTGGTCATACTGATGATGAAGATTCTTCTCCTAATAAAACTTGGAATTATTCCCCTGATCTTGATTCTTATTATCCTAAAAATTATATTAATGAAAAAGAAATGTGGTCTTTCCAAAAAATTGATTATGCTGATAATGCCTTTGAAAAAGGATATCCTTGGACTTTTGATAATAAACTTCCTGGACTTGATGGTTTAAGTAAACCAAATAATTTTGTAGCTTTTCCTATTTTTAAAGGATTTGGATATCAAATTGAATATGATCCTTCATATACTTTTTCAAAGTTTAAAACTTATAAAGGATGGTGGAGTGATAATTTACAAAATAAAGATAATACTTTATTAGCTGGTCAAGCTAAAGTAAATGATATTAGTGTTGATAAAAGTTCTTTACTTTCATCTTCTGATTGGATTAATGCAAATGATTTAAATGTTAGTTCAAATAAAATAAAGAATAGATTAAAGAATATTTATGTTTGTTTATTTAATCAATATAGAGTTAAAGTGAAACCATACCAAAAAATAATGTCTCATCCAGGAAGAACATTCCAAAATAATGTTATTCCAGTTTTACCTGATTTAACAGCAGAAGATGAAAGATATACAAGTTATGATTGTAGTAATACATATCAATATGTTTCAACAAATATATCCGAAGTAGATAACAGAGTAAGAACAAATAGTGATAGAGATTGGTTATATTTTGCATTAGCTTTAAGAGCAGAAGCAAAAGAAACAATAAATGTAATAATGAAATTAACGCCATTTTCAGATAGAGAATATGAAGGAGAAACTAAAGTACAAGACGGAGGAAGATTTTCATATTGGAATCCAGCATTATCAGAAAGTTCATATTTATATGTAGATAACAATGTAAATATAGCATATGGTAAAAGAGTAGATTTATCAATAGGAGCATCTATATATCCAACAAGTTTAGATACATTTAAAACATCATTATATCAATTATTCCAAATAAATGATGAAAATGAATATTTACGTCAATATACAATGACAACATATACAAATTCATATGGATTTGGTGATAGTACAATAACAGTTTATGTTGGAGGAACAAATGATACTAATTGTATTCTTTCTCCAGGTGATTATACTTATGTTAAAATAACTCTATATAATAATGCTGGTTTTGATTGGAGTATGTATGGTGGTGCTATTGAAGGAAGTGGTATTTCTATTAGTAGCTCTGAATTAATGATTAATACTGTAAATAGTGTTCAAGTTCCTACTAAATATAATTTCTTAGAATTATCTATTCCTTCAGAAATTTCTAATTATATTACTATTTAACCTTCGGATCATGTTGAAGGTGTTTCTGCTCAATTTGATGATTTTGAATCTATTAATGGTGTTGTTATTAGAGATGGTTTTGAAGGTGATTATTTCTATAAATTAATTATTAAAAGTAATTTCCCTGATCAATATAGAGGTCGTTTATGGTATATTAATGTAACTTTAGTAGAAAGTTATTTTGATAAATTACCTTCATATAATGATCCAACATCAATTCATGATTATCATGTTCAAATTCCATCAATTGCCTTTGGAGTTCCATATAAAACAGGACATACATATGCAGGAAAAGTATTTTATACATTAGGAAGAGCAAATGAACTAAAAATAAGATATACATATTATGGTGATTTTGCAATAGATGATATAAGAGTAATTAAAGAAGATGATGTATATTTATTAGGAGAAGCAACAGCAACATCAGAAAATACACAAGAAGAACTTCTTAAAGTATGGAATAAATATACAGATTCAACAAATTCATTATCAAATGGCAGAATAACATATACAACAGAAGATTCAAAATATAATTATAAAATAATAACAATAGATATGAGTCAAGTATTCCCACTTTTACCATATGTAGTATATGGACAACCTGATGTAACTAATTTTGATATTTTAGTAAAATCATCAGCAACACAATTAACATATGGAAGAAGACATATAATAACAGATGGAATGGTAATATATAGTGATGGAAGAAAAACATTAACAAAAGGAACTGGTTCACCTGAAAAAAAGATATGCTTCAGTTTATGGTCCTTGGATGACCGCAACAATAAGTAGTACTATTGTTGTATATAATGATGAAACAAATACATATGAAGAAAGTAGTGACCAAGAATTATATGAAAATGATGAAGTTATTTGTAAAGTAAAAGCAACTATTAAAAATACTGGAAGTAAAGATAGTTATCAAACTAGTTTTTCTTTTATTATGCCTGAAACTGTTACTGCAGTTGAAGATGCTATTGATTCTACTGTTTCTTATTCTGTAAGAACATCAGATGATAATACTAATATTTTAAATATTAAATCAAATACTATTATCTCTCAAAATACACAAAATATAATTTATGTTTATGTAAAATTAACTAAACTTGAAAATGAAACTAATTCTACTGTTACTGATGATAGTGAAGTTACTAATAATGATAGTAGAGAAGAAGAAATAACAGAAAATGAGGATGATGTAAATAATGTAGCAAATAGAATAAGAAGATTAGATGATACAAAAGGTCTAATTGATTCAGTAGATATATCATTATGTCAAGATTCTTCTGGATGTCAAGATAGTAGTTTAGTAAATCAATTAATTTCTGTAAATTATGGTTTATTATATAAAACAGGTTCAAGAGGTTCAGTTAAATTATCTGTAATAACAGAAGGAAATTATTCTTATCCAAAATATTCTCTTTCTGCAGAAGCTGAAGAACCTTCTGATGTAAAATCATATATTTTTTATAGAAAAACTTCTTTAATAAATGATAATAAATATATTCAATTACAAAAAGGTGAATCAACAGAATATAATGATACACTTGATGTAGATTTAGATAAAATATATGAATATAGTATACAATATAGAGTTGAAACTATTGATTCAAATGGTAGAATTATTGCCTCTGATTATTTTGCTTCTAAATTATCAACTGCAGTTCCTGAAATAGATGATTCAGAGGATAATTTAGATAATAAAAGTAAAAGTAAAAGTAAATTCCCAAAATTTATTATTATCATCGTTGTTATATTAATTATTGTAGGTATTGTTATATTTATTTTATATAAGAAAAAAATATTTTGTTTTAAAGAAGAAGAAATTCTTCACATACAAAAAAATAATAATAATGAAGTAGGATTTGGAGAAATTAATAATACTAATGATAATGGCAAAGAAATGAATATTGAACAAAAAGGTACTATGAGAACTATTAATTCTGATGTAGTTTTTACATATCATGATGCAACTTCTTCTCCTAATTTATTAAAGAAAATTGCACAAAATGAATAAATTATTAATTAATAGTTTTTATTTGATTTTTATGAAAAATAATCGAGTTAATTTGTTTATTGTTGTATATAAATAATAGTTATAATATTTAAAAATATAGGATTTTTATATTAAATAAAATTATAAAATATTCAAATTTTATATTTAATATATAATTTATAACAATACTTTTTATTCATACCATATTTATAATTATGATATTCCTTTTACCTTATTTTTTTGAATTTAAGTTTTAATAAATATTAAGTTTCGAGTTGTATTTCAAAATATATACAAATTTTTTTAAATTCTCCCCAATTACTGAATCTTAAAACTTTTAAATCATTTTTCAAATACAAAAAAAAATTTTTGTCTAAATTTTCAGCTTCTAATAACAATAATTTCAAATTTGGATTATTATTCTTTGATTCATTTAACTTTTTTTTCATTAACATTATAATAGAAGTTATAGAAATTGCAGCTTTATCTAAAGGAATAGTTTCAAATAAAATTTTATTACTTAAAATAATATTTTTATTTGAATTATTTAATTTTTCTTGAATAAAATCTAAAAGAATTTTAGAAAGAGAAAATTTGTTTTTAAGTAAATCTATTAAAATCAAACTTAATTCATAAATATTATTTTCTAAACAAAAGGGATTATAATCTAAAAGTTCTAAAATTTTCATTTCACTTTGTTGAATTGTATTTTCTAATTCTTCATTATTAATATTCATACTTGATAAAAAAGCTTCAACTAAATTTTTAATAGAAACTTTCCCAATTAAAAATCCTTCGAATTTATAAGTTAATAAAAAAATAGTAATAGTCATTTTTTTTAAATCATCCTCATTATTAATAGATTGTTTTTCAATGAATAATTTATCCATAATTAAATCAAAACAAATAGAAAATCGATGAAAAATAGATTCTCTTTCTTTTTCATTTAAATTTACAGATTTTAAAACATTATCAGCCCAATTTAAAATGGATTCTCTTGAATTAAAAGCAATTCCATCATCATTACTATAATTACTTAATTTTCTTTGTTTTTTTGAAATATTTATTAAAATATCTTCACTTTCTTCTTTTGGAAAAGGACTTTCAATATAAAAAGAAGAATCTTCTGTTATTGAAAAAGCTCTATCATCATCTTCATAAGAATCTAAAATAAAATTCGATTTATTTTCAAATGAATAATAATTTAAATTTATATTGCTTTTAGCTCGTTTTATATTAGACATTATATTTTATTTAAATAAATAGTTAATTAATATAAATATTGAATTTATTATACATGAATATTTATATAGATAATATAATCTAATAAATAATATTATTGAAAATTATATTAAAAAATATATAATTAAAAATATATTTATTATATTATAAAATTGGCGCATTATCAACAACATTATCTTTAAAAATTTCACCTACATTTTCATTAATTAAAGGTTTAGAAAAAACACCTTCATAATTTTTTTTAAAATCATCATCAACAATATTATTTCCAGAACTTGAATAAATTTTAATAGGATAAAATCTTTTTTCATCAATTAAAGCTCTAATAATATTAGTCATCATAGTTCCATTCATAGTATTCATTTGTTCATCAGTAACAATAAATTGATATTTTTTATCTTTAGTAAATCCTTTATAAATTTTATAAATACATTCAATTCCATCATTACTTTCATCAATTGAAATATCAATTCCTCTTTCTTGAAAATATTTAGTAATAATATTAACATTACAATTTCTTAAAACTTGTTCATCTTCAACTACTAAAGCATATAATTTTTTCCTTCCATTTCTATTTGATTCAGAAAATTCTTCAAAATTTTCTTGAATTGGTAAATTTGGTAAACATAAAGTTTGTGGTTTAACCATCATAGACATTCTTCCTTTATTTAATAAATTAAAAGAACCACTTCTTTTATTAATATTTATATTCATTGATTTTCTTGGTAAATTTAAATAATTATTTTGAACTTCTTTTAATCCATTTGGTATTGATGCTATATCCTGAGGTTTCATTAAAATATAATCTTCTCTTTTTGTAGTTTCTTCTTTATGAGTAAATAAAGATTGTCTTTTATTTCTATAATTTAATTGTTCTATATTATTATTATTATTTCCAGTTAAAGCAGTCGTTGATGAATTTAAATTTTCTTTATCTTTTTCTTTTCTATTTATTATTGGATTTTTCACACTTTTACTATTATTACTATTTAAAAGATCTATTTCTTGATCTCCTGAATTTATATTTTTATTTAATAAAAATGAAATTCTAGTTCCTTCATTATATTTAGATTCTACTTTAAAATCTTTTCCTAATATTTTTACCATATCTTTTACTATACTTAATCCAAGACCAGAACCAAATTTATTATTTTCATTACTTTTTAAAAACATTGTTCCATCTTGATTTAATTTTTTTATTTGTTCTTCTTTTATTCCTATTCCTGTATCTTTCACCATTATTAAAATATAATCATTATCATAATTTTCACATACTAAAGTTACACTTCCCATTTTTGTAAATTTTAAAGAATTGGATAATAAATTTATTATAATTTGTTTAACTCTTATTTCATCTGTATTAATATATTCTGGTATATCTTTTTCAATTTCTTTTTTTATTAAAACTCTACTATTTTTATTTTTCCAAATATGTTTAATTAACTCAACAGCAAAATTTACAATATCATTAAAGTTTACTCTTTTAATATCAACTTCAGTAACATTATTTTGTTCAGAATTATTATTTAATTTCAAAGCAAAAAATTCAAAATCTTTAGTAATATATTTCATATATTCAGAATAATCATAAATAGCATCTAATTTATTAATAACTTCATTAATTCCAGTATTTTCAATAAAAGTTTTTATTTCAGAAACAAGAGTTTCAACAGCAGCTAAAGGATTTTTAATTTCATGAGTAATTTTTGAACTTAATATTGAAATTTTCCCTAATAAATCTAAATTTTGAGAAGCTTCAACAGGAAAATCTAAACCAATTGCCAAATAATTAATATTATCATTTAGTGAATTTACATTTATAAATACTGAATATGGCCTATTTACACTATCAAAATTAATTTCTCCTAAATAATATATTTTTTTAAATGTCTCTTTTTTATCCCTTAATATTGAAAAAAATGTATCTATTCTTTCTAAAAAATTATTTTCATCAGGAAGAAGATTATTTATTTGTTCTTTTATTACACTTGATAAATTTTCATTTTTTATTTTTATTTTTGAAAAAATTAATTTTTTCGTTATTGAACTTAATTCATTTATATATTTGGAATTTATATTATTATCCGTTTTTAATTTTGTATCAGGTTCTTCCATAACAATTTTATCAATTTCTTCTTTCAATTTTGAATTTTGAAGAAGATATCTTATTGTAGGATTAAAATTTAGTATTTCTTTTCTTGAAAAAGTAGCCATAACAAAAGTATTATTAACAAATAATTTAGAATAATATTCTAAATCAGTATCTTTTTTATAATGACTTAACCATTCTATTTTTTTATATCTTTGGTGTAAATAGCAAAAAATACAAATTAATATAGAAGAGATAAATGAACAAAGAAAGATATAGGAAAATTTATAAAGGTCAATTAGAAAAGTTTCTACAATAAATATTAAAACTGTAGAAGAAATATGAGTTAAAATATGAAAAATAAAATTATCATCTAGAAAAATAATAAAAGATAATGCTAAATATATTTCAATTAAAGAAACTATTGGTGCAATGTCTTTATAATTTCTATAATATTCAGTATACATTAAAGATAAGAATAAATAAAATATTATTTTATATGAAGCAACTTGAACACAAATACTAAAATTCATCAATGCATTTCTAAAAATTTGAATGTTTTTTACAAGAAAAAAAAAAACTAAATTAATTAATAAAAATATTAATATTAAAATTCCCATAAATAATCTAAGATTATTTACTGTAGACTTTGAATTTACATAACTTATTATTGATATTATTATTACGATTAAAGAAAAACTTATTTCAATAAAAGAAAATATTATATTTGTTTTATATGAAAAGATTGAATCAAAATAAAGTTTAGATAATTTTTCTTCCGAAAATGATAAAGTTATAGGATGAATAATATGACTATTTGATTCATCTAAAAAAAAATATTTATCCATTTTTTTTGAATTTTTTCAAAAAATTATTAAAATTAATTAATTTTCTTTTTGTAAAATATAAAAAAAATCTTAAAAATTTATTTATTAAATTTGATGTTCATCACATAAAAACATATTACAAATATGTTCTCCTTTTGATTTTTTTTCTTTTTGTAAATCTCGATAACAAATTTCATTACAAATAAATATTCCATCACAATTAGGACAAATTTGAAGGTTTTTTTTACATTCTCTGCATTTATGTTGAGCATTAGATTTACAATGAGAACATTCATTTTTGTTTTTGTTTTTACAACTTACACATTCATGTGGTAAATTACAATAATTATTACCACAAATACCACAATGAGACCAACATTTATTACATAAATAAAGTCCACAAATAAAACATTGTAAAAAAGTAAAATCTTCTCCTATACATAATGGACATTTTTGTTTCTTACAATTAGCACAATTTATTTTACAAGAATTACAAATATAATGTCCACATATTAGCTTTTCAACATAATCTTTTGGATGATTTTCTTTTTTACAAAAATCATTTATCATATTATCACATCTATCACATTGTGTAGAACATTTTTTTAAACATAATTTTTTATATTTTTCATCTTTTTCATTTGAACATTTTTCACAAAAAAAATAATGTAATTCACAAAAATATTCTTCACATTTATAGCATTTATTAATATGTTGATCACAATAAACTATATGACAAGTATTACAAGTTTTCCAACATTGCATACATAATCTTTTAACACATTGAATTTTGTTATTATTAATATAATTACATTGTCTTATAACATTGCTTTTACATTTTTTACATGAAATTAAAGAATTTTTGCATGAATTACATGTATCTCCACATCTAAAACATATTATTTCTTTGCAAATTGAACAATATTGAGTACAATATTTACAAAAAATATCATTACAAGAAGAACATATTGAAGAACAAGTACTAATACATATTCTTTTATTACAGTCATCACAAAAATCATTTGTTTTTTGTTTTTTACAAATTTCACATTGTTTATAACATTTTAAACATCTTAATATTAATGAATGAATACCACATTTTTTATTATTCTTTAATAAGTCAATAAAATCTTTACAATAAGAACATGATTTTAGTTTTGAAATTATACATGAGTTATCTTTACATATTACTAAATTACAACAATTTTTTACGCAACTATTACATAATTTTTTACTACAAAATGAACAAACTCTTTGAGCTAATTCTTTTTTACATAATTCACATTTATTATTTTGATCAGTTAGACATAATACACATATAAAATTTGTATCATTATTATAATCATTGTCCTTATCACATATTCCTTTTCGACAATTATAACATTTTTTTATATGTGTACTTATTTTATCTTCATTTAAGTCTTTTTGAAATATATTTTCAAAACAAAAGATATTGTTACATATTTGACATTCACTATAATTTGGATCTGTTAATTCATAAACTTTTTTACATTTATAACATTTATAATCTTCATTTTCATAATAATCAAAATGTTGATGTTCTTTTAATAAAGTATCATGTGAATATTCTCCTTTACAAAAAACTGATTTTTCACAATAAAATTTTAATTTTTTTATAATTTCTTCTATTTCATTTGCTTCTCTAAATCCATTTGTTAATCTACAAAATGGACATTTTAATTCATCACCCCAATAATTAGTTTCATCTAATTTATCATAACATTTTTTACAAAAAAGTGTCCCACATTTTTTATTTTTACATTGATATGGTTCAAAACAAATACAATAACAAACTTCACAAAATAAATCTTGAGGATTAAAATCTTTGTCAAAATCTTTTATATTTGATATTAAATTTAATCCTATTTGCATTTCATGCTCCATTAATTAAATAAAATTAAATATTAAATTTTGTGAGTAAATATAAATATATTCAATATAGAGAAAGAGAATATCTCCTTAGAATAAAAGAAATATGGGTAGTCCTACTTTTTTCCAATTGATTTTATCTTTTTCATCTTTTATTCAACTTGTCTTTATCTAAGCTTTTAAAATAATAAAATATTATAAATTAAAACAGACTTAAAAGTCAAATTTTATTTTTATTATTTTTTCATAAATAAACCAAAATTTTTTGATAATATTGAAAATTTTAATGTTTTTAAACTACTCTATTTCAATGATATTATAAATAAAATTCTAAATAATTATATCTCTAACTCTTTTTAAAAAGAAAAAAAGAAAAAAAATTACTAAAGAGATTAATAAATAAATTAATGAAGTATTACTCAATTTTACAATAATATATAAAGAAAAGATATCCTCTTCGGAATTAAAAAAATGTAAGTTTACTATCTCTTTGTTCTGTTTAAAGAAAAGGTGAAATATATTTTTAAAAGAAAAGAAAAATTTCATTTTAAATAAAAAAGAGATTTAAAATATGAAATAAAAATGAAATAAAACAAAATATAATAAATAAAAGACTTTTTAAAATATATAAATTATGTTTTTTTTAAATATTTTTAATAGAAATAATTTCGCAATTTTTTGGAAAATAAATATCATCAGGATAATCATTAACTTCATTCATAGAATATATTTTTTTACTGGTAGATAGACAAATGAATCTAGAATGAGTTACTACAATAATTTTTTTATTTAGATCTTTATTATAATATTGTTTTGATAAAAATTCTTTAAATTTTAAACTTCTATGAAATACATGTAATAATGATTCAACTCTATCAATGTCACGTTCAGCAATATAATTACATAAATTTAAAACCTTTTCTCTTAATTTATCTTCATTATCATAATTATTTTTTATATCATTAAATAATTTTATTTTGTCTTCTTCTGGTATTTTATCTATATTTTCAAAATAAAATAAATCTTGATCTTTTTGGTTAGTATATATAGAATCAAAATAAGACCAATCGAATTTAACTTTAGAATTCATATTAAATTCTTTTTTTCTTTTTGAAATTAAAAAACTTAAAGTGTCAGTTCCACTCATACCTTCAATAATATATGGATTAATTTTTAAAATTAATTTATCTCTATTTTTATTATTTTCAAATAAATAATATGCAGTTTGTAAAGTTCTATAAAGAGGAGAAACCCAAATATCTTCAATTTCAAATTTTGAAATTATTTCTGAAGCTTTTTTTGCTTGTTCTATTCCTTTTATATCTAATTCACAATCTAAATATTCTGGAATAGCTTTTAATACATTTTTATCAACAATTTCCATTGTTTTATTTTTTTTTGTTTCTCCATGACGAATATATAAAAATTTTCCTTCTGTATTTGCTTCATAAATTGATTCCATATATTAATTATTAATTCTGTTAATTAATTTTTTATCAGTTTATTTTTTAATTTTAAAATAATAATTAAAAAAAAAATTAAACTCTTTTTTATACTTTTTTAATTATTTACTTTTATTCTATTACCCAAATGTTGATTTATTAATTTATTTACATATACTTTTAATAAATCATTTGATTTTATCATTTCCCTTTTAATATCTGTTATTATTCTAAAATTTTTTTCTTTTTGTTTTTTTAATAATAATTGAAATCTTCCATAATGAAATTTTGGTTCAATAGTAGGACAACATTTATCCATAACATCTAATTTTTCATTAAAATTTAATGCTTTTTTAACATAATAATAATGAGGATGAAAAAATTTTTTATCTTCTGAAGAAAATTTATATTTTAAATGAATTTTCCTTTCACTGTTTGGTACAGTTAAATGAGGTAAATTTTTATCTTTTGTATCTAACATATTATTTATATAATTATCAGATAAATTTTTAAAGTTCAGTGTTTTTAAATTTTTTGGTTGAAAAATTGATTTATATTTTATTCGTTTTCCTAAAGATAAAATTTTACTAATTTGTTCTTTTTTATTATTTATTTTAATTGAAAAATCATTTGAAAAATGAAAAGTACATAATGTTGATGTTCCTTTATCTAATTTTTCTACTCTATTCCTTTCGGTATTATATTTATTATAATTTGAAAAAGTAGAAAAATAATTTTTTTTATTAAAATGATTTCTGCTTTTTTCTTGTATAACTGAATTATTTTCCATTAAATAATTAAAATAAACAGTTATTAATTAAAAAAAAACATAAAAATAGAAATTACATTTTTAAATTAATAATTTATAATAAAAATTGAACTATTAATAATAAAAAATACCTAATAAAAATTATAAAAAAATTTAAATAATTTAAACAGTGTCATCAATTTCTAAAATTTCTTTAAACATTTCACAAATTTTATATTCTTGATTATCATTGGCATGATTTTTCTTTGAAATTTGAATAGTAGAACTTTTTCTTTCTTTGATAACTCTTTTAAAAAAAATTTTAATTTTAAAATCTTCAACTTTAACATTAGAAATATCTTTTAAATCAATAGTAACCAAACATTCTTTTCCTTCATAATCAATTAAATAAACTTTATCATTACTAAAAACTAAAATCATAATTTTATTATCTTTATTATAATAAGAAATAAAATTTAAAATTTTAACATTTCCTTCAAAGAAATTATTAATAAAATAAAATATAAAAGATTCATTTTTATTATATTCTTTATAAAATTTAAATTTTCCGTAAAGTGGAGTAGGTAATCTAACTCTTTGAAATTCAATATTTTTATTAAAAGTATTTTTAAAACCTTCACTAGTTTTACTAACTAAATCAATAACTCCAGCAATAGGTTTAGTAATAATACCTCCAATTCCTTTTAAAATACCTTTTCCAAATCCAGAAATATTTTTTTCTTGTTTAATACCTTCAATAGGTTTTCTTACAATATCAGTAACACCATAAAAAATTCCACCTGCCATGGAAGTTATTCCATAACCTAATCCTTCCATAAAATCATTTGGCTTTTCTGTAACTTTTTTAATTTGTCTTTGATTAATATATTCTTTATCACTTGTTATATTTAATATAGTTGATGATAATCCACTTGAAATTTGAGATACTGAATTAAATGTTCCATCTGCTGCATTTTTTACTATAGAAACTGAACCTCCAAAAAATCCTTTTATTATTTTTCCTTCTTCTATACCTTTTACTAAGTCTTTTACTCCTGTTCCTATTGAATTTATAAAATTTACTGGTTGACCTAATAATTCTAAATTTATTCCTACTCTTATTAATTGTAATATTAATTTCTGTTTATATGTACTTGCTATTATTGATATTATATTATTTGGTGTTGCATACATATTTCTTAAATTTGTCTCTTCAAATGATATTATTGTATCTATGTTATCATATAATTTTGCCAATTTTTGTATTATTGGATTGTTGTTTAATATATTTTCGTAAAAATTATCCTTTTCTTGATTTAATAATATAAAATGGAAATATAATGATGATATTTCTAATTGGTGAATATGAACATATAGTTGGGATTCTTCGGAATGGTTTTCTAATAATTTTTTTTGCCATGATGGTTCTACAAAATTTGATTTTATTATATAATTTTTTTTCAATGAATCCATAAATGATAAAAATATTGGATGAACATTTGTTATTGATGTTTGAAGACCTAAAGTTATATTATTGGTGAATTGAAACATATATGTTAATAGAGTACTTTCTAGTTTTAAAGTAAATTCATTAATTTTAAATGATATTGAATTTATTTTAAATATTTTGTCTACTGTATTTTCTTCTTTTTCTATTTCTAATTGTAAAAATTTAGAATTTTTGTTATCTTGACTTAACACATTTACAAATTTATCTAGTATTGTTAATTGATTGTCTATTTCTAAATCTTTTATATCTAAAGATGTATTTTCTATTATAATATCTTCTTCTTTATTTTTATTATATTTCATTTCTAAATCAAAAATGGATAAGAATACTATTTCATGTCTTTCATATTCTGTAAAATTATTCTTACATGTTATAAAAGTATTATCACCTAAAAGACTAATTCCAATTTTTTTAAAATATACAGATAATTCTATTTTTTCTATTTTATTTTCAATAGTTTTATAAATTTCATCATAAATTTTAATTTTCAAAGAATTTCCATTACTAATAATAACTAATCTAATATTATATCCAACATTTGAATTTTCATGAATTTTAATAACTTCATTCAAAGGATATTGTCTAAAAGAAACAATATCTTTATTATATTGACAAATATATCCATCTAATAATTCATAAAGTGTAGAATGAGATACCATAATTGGTCGAGTCTCTAATTTCCCAAATCCAAATTTTATTTTTATTATATTTTTTTGTTTTCTATTTGGCCAAACAAAAATACTTTTATTTAAACAATCAATATAATTTGGATAATTTGAAAAATTAGATTGATAAACATTAAGAGATATAACAGAAGAATAATTTTCAATAGTTACACTTGCATTTTCAAAAGTAGAATCAGTTATATATATATAAGTAATAACTCCTTCTAATTTTTTAGAAAAATTAATGAATCTTTTCTTAGTTTTATCTTTACTAAATAATACAATTGTTTGGAATTTACAATCATCTAAATAAATATGATTTGATTTACTCCATTTTTTGTCTTTATCACATATTGTTAAACAAAAAGGATATTTTTCACCATAACCAAAAAAATCAAATGCAGAATTATTATTAGAATTTAAAGGAAGTGAATTCCTATTTTCAGAATCTGAAATTATTATATTTTCTTTTAATCCATTTGATAAAACATATTTAGGATAAATATTAATTACATTACAATATAAAGTTAAATCAGTTGCTAATAAATATAAATTATTTTCAATAATAAATTCAATAAATCTATTTTCTTTTTTATTCACACATTGAATTGAATTAGCTGTTCCAATAGCTTCTATATTAAAAGGATTTCCTAGAAATTCTATTTTATGTACGTTACATTTCATATTTAATATATTTTTTTCTGCTCTTAATAAATACATATTTCCAATTACATTTTTTCCAGGAATTATTTTTTTTGGAGTTATTTCTTTTCCATAATAAAAAAAACAATTTAAACCTGAATGATCTATTAAAACTGAATTTGGATGAAGAATTGCAGTTACCTTTTTCTTTTTATCCTGTTTTATTGTACAAAGAATATTTAATTTATAACCTGAATCATCTAATAATTTAATTGTTGTCATTGTTTCTCCTGTTTTAATGTTATATAAAGTTACAAAATTTTTTGTAGAAAAATTCAAGAAATTTAAAATAATTTCAAAGTTTGAATCTGGATTAATCATACTACATTCACATTTTTGGCTTTTTAATAATATTATTTCATTTTTATTTTTTTTTTTGTCTTTGACAGAGAAGTAGATATCAAAAGGTAAACAATTTCTTAAAACATATTTATTTTTAATTTCAATTATTTTAGAAAATCGATTTTCACCTTTTTGGCAATATAAATATACATAAAAATCACCATATTCTAAAGTTTTATTTATTTCTGATGAAGTGAAAAATTGTTTTATAGGAATCTTTCTATGTATACTATAATTATTAATATTAAATTCAATATATCCATTAAAATTTTGAAAAGAAATTCCAATCATTTTTTTTGATTTCATAGTTTCATTTATTATTTTATCTTTATCAGAAATAATTACTTTAATTTCATATTGTGTTTTATTTACAAAGCAAAGGGGAGAAAATAAATATATTGCTTTTTTTTTATTATATAATTCTACTCTTGACACTATATAACAATAATTTAAAATATTAGAATCTATTTTTGTTTTTGAAAGCATTTTTACTTGATGTTTTTTTTGTTTTAATTTGTCTATTTTTATTTCATTATCAATAATTCTAGCGTCATTAAAATAAAATTCAATCTTTTTATTTTTATTATATGTTTCTCCAATTAATGCGTTGTTTACTTTCTCATTATTATTTGATGAATTATTTGGTTCTGGATAATTTATTTCATAATAATTATTATTTGGAACTTCTACTCTATTTATTTTTGAATATCCTGTTTCTATATCAAATACTTCAACAACTTTTCCAGTATAATTAAATAAAATATGATTTGAAATTTTCATTTTTTTTTCTTTATCATTATTAACTTGTAAAACACTTTCAGTGTTACTATTATATAAAATAGAATTCTTAATTTCTTCTTTTTGTTTTAATGAACTAGACCATCTTGTAAAAATTTGATATAATAAAGAAATATGAAGATCACAAATATTAATATTTAAAACTTTTTCTTCAAATTTTATATCAATATTAGTAGTACTAACATTTTTACCTGAAAATGATTTATATTTTATAACACCTGCACTTTTTTCAATCATTGGTTCCCAAACTCCTGCAATATAATTATATACATAAATAAGAAATGAAAAATTTATTTCTGCAGATTGTTCACCTATTTTAGGATAAATAAATATAACAGAAAATTTATTACTTTTAATATTCAAAAAAGGCATAAATGAATTCATTTGATTATCTATAAATAATACATTCAAACCTTCCATTTTTAAATAATATATTGTTTCGTTTGCTTCTTTTGTTTTTGATTTTAATTCATCTTTTTTTATAATTATATTTTGATTATCATTATTATTTTTATTATTATTATTATCATTTATTTTATTTTTTTCTTGCCATTCTTTTTTCATTTTTGAATTATATGATAATTCTTTTAATTTATTATATAAATCTTCACTCAATAAACTTCCTGTATAAGTACTCATTCTTGTTAAAACAGTTATATCTCTAAATGACATATTTGTAATAATTTGAGATAATTCAATTTCAGTATATTCATCTTTTTTAAAACTTAAATCATTTTCATATTTTAAATCAGTTTTCATTGCAAAAGAAAAATTAAAATCATTAGTTAATTTCCTTTGTGAAACTTGTAATTTTTCACTTTTTAATACATCTTCTAAAGAACAAATAAAAGGAGAAATATTATTTATTTTCATTTCCATTAACCAAATATTTTTAACTTTCTTCTTATTTTTTTTCTCATTTAATTTAGTATTATCATTTTTATCCTCTTTATCATTTTTTAATTCTTCTTTAATTAAAAATATTTTTTCTTTTTTCAAAACAAAAAAAACTTCAGAATCAATACAATACATTTCTTGTTGTAAATTAGTAGTTTCATCACTTAATAAACAAATTAAAGGATGTTTAATTACCATTTTAATATCCATTGAAGGACTATTTTCTTCATCAGAATCAAATAAATTAGGTAAATCTTTTGAAGAAGGATCATAAAAAGGAAAACCTTCTAAAAAAAAAGTTTCCATTATATAAAATGTATCTGCTTTCATTAATATTTTTAATTTATCTACTTCAACATCATAAAATTTATCTCTATCAATATTTATTTTCATATTTACTTTCATTTTTTTTTTTGGTATTTGTTTCATTAAATCTTCAGTTAATAATTCATATTTTAAACAACTATTTTTTATTGATTCACCAAATGAACTTAAAGGTATATTTTCATTTGGAAATTCAATTTCTTTTGAAATTCTTCTTAAAGCACTTAATCTATTTTTTATTTTTTCTTTTTCTTGTTTAATATCAAAAACATCAACTGATAAAATATTTTCATCACTTTCATAAGAATATTCTTCTATTTTCTGAGAATAATCAGAAACTATTAATTCTTTAATAAAATCCCCATTTTCTTGTTTTATATCATATACTTCTATATCTCCAAATGCACAATCTATTATTTTACTTGTATCTAATTTTTGAGAAAATATAATTAAATTATCTTGGATATTTAATGATGAAAAAATTTGTTCATTTTTTAAACATAAAGTTACTGAAATTTCTTGAATAAATAATACACAAAACATTGATAAATATTTTTCCATTAATTCTTTTGTTTCAACATTTGATATATTTTCTTTTATTATCTTCTTTTCTGAACTGTAAAATTTTTCATAATCATAATCTTCATTTCGATTATCACTATATAATATATTTAAATCTAAACAAGACATTAAGAAAATATAATCATTTTGTCTTAAAGTTAATTTAAAATGATCAAAAAATAAATCAAATTGACATGAACTATCAAATTCTAATTCATTTAATTTTTTATCATTTTCAGTTTGAAGAGTAAAATGCATATTTATTAGTCCATTTGAGTCTTCTAATATTTTAAAATTATTTTTTTTCATTGTCATATTTTGTATTTTTACATGATAAGTTGATAACCATCTCCAATCTTCTTTATTATTATAAACTTTACCATATACTTTTGAATAATTATTTGATAAATTTAATATACCTAAATCTAAAATTATATTTTCCTCAAAATAAATTCTTGGTTTTAAAATTATTTGAGGATTATTCATTGAAATATTTAATTTAAAGAATTTTATGTCTCTTCCATCTTTCTTGTTTTTTTCAATATCTTCTTTTTTTTCTTCATTATCATTATTTTTATTATCAATATTAATATTATTATTATTATTATCTTTTTCTTTTTCAGGTTTAGCTAAAACTCCTAAAAATTCAGAAACAAAATAATTTAATAATCTTAAAAATTGTTCTTGAACATAGATAAAAAAAATAGAATTTATTTTAACATTTGCAATACTAGAAACATTATCTTTAAAAATAGGACACCAATCATTATAAGATTTAAATTCAAATTCAATTAAACTTTTATTAACAGAGTTTTTAACTCCAAAAATTTGTCTAGCATTTTCTTTTTTAAATTCACTTTGATTTTTAATGGTAAATGGATATTCACTTAAATCAAAAATTTCAGTATTACCTAATTCACCATCCATACTTAAATGATCAACAGTCATATTACAATTAAAATAACTTTCACCACATCTTAATTGAATATAAAATATATTTAATATTGGTTGAATACAAATAACATCAAATCTCTTCATTTCTGCATGAAATTTTAGAAAATTAAATTTATATTCATCACATTTTGGATTTAGTTGTTCTCTTTCTTTTGAAGGTTCAATAAATTTTTGTTCAATTAATTGTTCATTTGGATCACTAATTTCACTTCTTACTTTTTTAGTTAAATTATCATTATAAACTAAAAAAAATAGTAATTTTCTATATAAAATTGGATTCCAAATAAGATATAAATAACCAAAATTTAATATAACTTCAATTTGATTTCCTTTATATCTAGGAGAAGTTTCAGAAGCTAAAATAATATTTAAATTTAATAATTTAGTATTTTTATCAGTTTCATCTTCACTACTTATTATTTGTTGAAATTCACTAATTGTTTGTAATAAATCATATAATTTAATTCCATCAATAGATAGATTAGTTTCAAAATCATCACTTCTAATTAAAACACCTAACATTAAAGTATCAACAGATAATTTAAATAAATTTTCAAAAGTATTATTATCTTGATTTTCATGAATTAAAACTAAATTCGCTGATTTAAAAATACATTCAACTCCAAAAGTAATTTCTTCTTTATCAATAGAATTAACTTTATTTTCTGAAATTTCTTCTCTTCCTTGATTAGATATAGTCATTTCATCAATTCTTTCTCTTAAACATTTTTCCCAAGATTTATATTTAGATTCATTTCTAAATTTTATTTCAATACTTCCTGAATAATTCTTTAATTGAATACTTAAATTTTCTTTATTAGGATTTAAAACAGTATCTTTTAAATAAAAATAACCAGAATATTCTTTATCTTGTCCTGATTTATAAAAATAAATATAACCTCCACTTACCATTGCTAAAAAGTTTTCATAATTTGAACCTACCCAATTTTTTTTTAATATTAATGCTGTAACTTTTGCATTTTTTGCAATATCTTCTTTATTTGTTATTAATTGATTCCATAAATCTTTTTCTTTTGTTGGTTTTAATATTTGATTTAATTGAATTAACATTGTATAAATATATTCTGTGAATTTAAATGTTAAATTATTTATTGATATTAATAATTTTGTTGAAGGATTTTCTTTCGTTGAATATAATTTTTTATTTAATATTGCTATTCCTGTTTCTCCGGATACATCTGTTAAAACTTCTATTTTGTTTATTTTCTTTTTCATATCTTTCATTGATTTATAAAAATCTATTGAAAGAGAATCTAATTTCATAAAATATTTTTTAGGATATTTTTCATCAATTATTTTTTCTTCATTAATATTTTTATGAGCTATAGAATTATCCATTTTAATATTACCAAATTGAACAATTAAAACTTTAGAATTAGAAAAATCATATTTATTTAATGGAATAATAATACTTCTTGGATCAATATTAATTTGAATAATATTTTTTTTAGAAATATTTTGATTAATTGCTTCTCTTGTTTGAATAGTTAAATTTTTATATTTACCCCAAGCATTATTTACCATATCTTCATTAATATTTACAACAGTAAAAAATTCAATAACTCTTTGTAAAAATACTTGATGATAAAGTATATTTAATTCAGTAACATGACACCAAAAAGAAGAATTAATATCTTCAAAAGGAGAATAATTAAATTTTAAATTTATAAAATATTCATTATTTTCACTTTTTTGTCCATCAAGAATTACATTTTCATTTATACTATTATTTTCAATTCCTAATTTAATTTCTTTATTTTTTATATCTTTGAAAGTTAAAGGAATTCTTCTTTTATTTTTATTAAATATAGTAAATAAATCTATTATAAAATTATTTAAAGTAGATTCAATAGAAAATTTTTGTAATGAACTATTCATAATAAATAAAAAATGAATTTTTTCATATTTAATTTCAAAACCTTCAATTAAAGAAACTTTTGAACTTTGAACATTTCTAGAACAAATTATTTCTCCTTCATCTAAAATAAATTCAATTTGTAAATCATTTTGTTCCTTAATTACTTTTTTATCTTTTTCATCATTAATTAATTCAGTTAATTTTTTTTGCTCTTCTTCAGTAAATAATTTTTTTTCATCTATATTTGAAGAACCAAACCAATATGAAAAATAACTTGATTGAGCATATTTTTTTTCTTCAATTTTTTCTTCTTTAAACACTTTTTCAATTACATTAATTGACCAATTATATAAAATACTTATATCTACGACATAAATAATATGTTCAAATAATTCTTTATCTTCTTTTTTTTCAAAAGAAAAAGAAGAGTTATTTTTTATTCCTTTATAATAAATTGAAAATAAATTCATAAATTTTTCTTTTAGAATATTTAATTCATCTTCTGGTATTTGAAATATATTTTTATCTCCTTTATAAAATTTTATTTGTTTTAAAACCATTTGAATTGCAAATTGAAACCATAAAATTGCATTTTCATTTTTTATTTGAGGCTCAGTTAATTTATTTTCTTTATGATTTTTATCCAATATTTTGTATTTAGGTTTAAAATAATTAAATTTTCTCATTTGATAAAATTCATTTTGAAATTTTTGGTATTTTGTAATATGATTTAAAATAAGAAAAATACAATCATATTGTTCTTTTAAAATTTGAGTTTTAAAAACAGGTAAATGAATAAATAAAGAAATTTTTGCTTGATTATTATTTTTATTTTCACTTTCATCATTATTCAATTGTGTCATTTTTAAAGTTAAATTTAAAGGTTCAATTAAATAACAAGTTTGTTTTTTTAATACTTCTTCATTATCATTTTCAATTAATTGTTTCATTTGAATATATCTATCATTAATATTTTTAATTTTACAAATAAATTTTTTATCTTCTTCATTAACTTTTAAATAAAGACCAAATTGAGTAATTTGTAATAATTTATATATTGTTGCACTAGTTTCAACATTTCTATCAATAAAATGACTTTCCCAATTTTTATCTGTATTAATAACAATCATTTCTTTCATTGTAATACCAATTGAATAAGGAGTTTTATTATGAATTTCTTCAATTCTAATATTAATATTATTTATTGTTAAATGTATATTATCTAATATTTTTAATAAAACTCTTTCAGTATAACCTTTTTGTTTATTTGTATCAACTTCATTAAATGATTCAACTAATTTTAAATATTTTTCTTGACAATGTTTCATTATCATTTGAATTTTACTTTCATATGAAGTATAATCTAAAACTTCCCATTCTGATGGTGATAATAATGATAAAACTATATTTATTCCTTCAATTATTATTTCTGTTGGAGTAGAAAAATTTGACTTCCAATCTATACAAAAAGTTAATTTGCCTATTCTTCCCAAAGATAATTTAAATGGAAGTTTTAAATCTGATATTGCTTTACTTCTTATTTGAATATTTTCTAATGTTAAACTTCCACTCCAAATTCCTAATGATAATTTATTTCTATCTAAATTTTCAATATAATCTCCTAAATATGCTAATATTAATTGTTCAATTAGCCCTTCAAACATTTATATTGTATATTTTTTATTATCATAATTGATATAAAATTTTAATTTTTAATAATTTAGTATTTATAATAATTATTAATTACATATTTTAAAAACATGTTTTAAACGAAATATAATTTTATAATTTTTTTCCACTCCAAAAATAAAGATTAAAATGACTATTACAATTAAAGATAAATCATGAAAAATTTCAATAACAGTGATTAATATTATTAAATTACCAAATTGATTTATTAGTCTTTTAATTCCTAGTGGAAAAATTGTAAGATTTACAATAGTTCTGAGAGGTCTATATATAAAATAATAAAAAATAGAACTTTTAAATAAATAATCTGTTTTTAAAAAAGAAATTATTCCTTCATAACTTTTATCTTTTATTGATTTTAATCCATCATTAATTAAACCAAAATGATGTTGATAAATAATATCAGAACGTGGAGTTGACATAGCTTTAGTTGTATCACATAAAACAGCTAAATTTTCATATATTTTTTCTTCAGGATATTTTTCATTAATTCTTTTTAATCTTGAATCATTGACTAAAACATAAAAATCTTGACATTTTAATTTTACAATATCTTTTAAAAAAGGAATTATAGTTGAAACTAATTTTTGTTTTTGTTGAAGATCGAAAATATGAAATAATTTATTTTCTATATCTTTATCCAAACTAGTTATATTTATAATTGATGAAATTTCTTCTTCTGTTTGATTACAATATAAACTTAATTGAAAATATGCAAAATTTTTATATCCTGATGTTTCTGAAATAGTACTGTCTTCAAATATTTCAAAAACTATTTTTGTTTTATTGAAAAGAACCATCCATAAATATAATTCTATGAAAACTATTATTATTATTGAAGTTAAAATTAATAAAGTATATCTTGTATATTTTTCATTTATTCCACTTTTTGTTAATGTTTTAAAAGAAAATAAATCTTTTTGCTGTAATTTTAATAGTTTTTTTATATTGTCTTTTTGATAATAATTATTATTTTTATTTTTCATTATTTCATTATTGAATATTTCTTTCTTTTTTTTTTTGTAGTTATTGTAAATATAATCTAAATCCATTAAAATGTCATTAGGATTTTCGGTATACATTTGAGTTAATTTTTCTAAGTTTTTAATTTTTCTTTTAAATTCTTCTTTAAAATTTAAACTTTCATTTTCATTTTTTAATTTTTGTTTAACAGAATTTAAAATTGATAAAAATATTTTATTCATAAAATTTACATAAAAAAATAAAATTAAAACAATTATAATTTTTAAAAAGAAAATAAGAAAAATATAAATATAAGTAATTGATTCAAAAGATTTGATATTTTGATTATTTATTGCATCAACTCTAATTCTTATTTTTTTAAATTGATTTACATAAGTATAAAAATTTAATAAAAGATGATAAATTTCAGTTTGTATTTTATTGATTTTAGAATTAGAATTAACATTCTTTAAATTATTGTCATTATAATTAATAATATAAGTTATGTCTGTGATATATTTATTGTTATTTGATATTAATATAATAAAAGAATTAGAAAGTAACCCAATGGCTTCATATAAAGTAACTTGATTTTCTAGAATATAAATCTCATTATTTAAATCTGTCTGAATAACTTGTCTAAAAATAATATTAGAATTTAAAATTTCATTAATATATTTATCATTTAAACCATTAAAAGTTTTTTGAACTCTTACTACATATTCTCCAAATTCTTCTGCTAATAATGAATTTTCATTTTCCAATATTTTAGTAAAATTCAATTGATTGTTGATATAAATAGAATTAAATCTTTTAGTAAATTCATCAAAAAAATTTAAACATTCTAAACTCTCAGGAGAAATTCCTGTACATATAATAGAAATAAATGAAGAAAACATATGATAAAATTTTCTATAAAAACTTTTAAAATTCTGTGAATTAGTATAGTCTCTATATATTTTATTTTTTAAACTCGATAAATGAATTACTTGTAATATTAAAGAAAAAAAAATAAAAATAAGAATTATTGAACCAATAATTTGAAAAGTCTTAAATAAATTATATGTTATATTATTTTTTTTATTCATATTATTTTGTTTAACTTTAAATCCAGTTTTATTTAAACTTGTTGTTGAATGAATTGAACCTGCAACAGAACTTTCATCTTTTTTCATAACTAAAGAATGTTCAATTAAACTTTCAACTCCTTTTAATTTTGAAAGAATTGATGGATCTATTGTTGATTCTTTTATATTAATTCCATCCTCATATTTATATATATTATATTGTTGTTGATTGTTTTGTTTAGAAAAATAAAAAGATAAAAGTTTTTCATTTAAATTATTTATAGTTAAAAAATCTTTTAACAATAATTTTTTTTTATTTAAAGGATTCTTGAATTTATGATTTGAAAAACCTATTATATATTCTATTTTATTTATATCATTTGATATTTTTGTTATTATTATATTATCATATATAAAATATTGACCATTTAAAATAGATTTGGAACTCATCATGTTTTTAAATAGAAGATTAATATGTAAAATAAGAAGATGATAAAATACTTTATTATATTTTTTTAAAACAATTATTAATTTTATTTCTTGAATATTTAAATCAGTTTTAGTTCCAATTGGAGTTGATACTAAAGATTTGAAATTTTTTATATTAATTGAATTAAAATTAGTTAAAATTTCTTTTATTTCTTTTTTTTGAATTTCTTCAAAGTTTTTTGGAAATAATTCATACAAACCTAAATTTAAAAAATCTATTAATTCTTTTCCACACCTGATTATCTCAAAATTAAAATTAGAAGAATCAAATTCAAAAGTAATATAATTATTATTTTTATAAAGTATGGTTATTATTTCTTCAAACTGTGAGAAAGTTTCTCTCATTTGTTGTGTTTTATTTCCTATACATTCATTAAATAATTCTTCAAAAATTATTATACATAAACTCAAAACATAAAAAGAATTATTTGAAGTATCTGAAATATTGTTTTTAGAAAATAAATAAACAGAATATTCTCTTGATTTCAATTGATTTAATAAATTTGAAAGATAATAAATATCTTCTAATTGAGATTGAGAATCTATTGATTTTTGAAAAAGGATTTTTTTAATTTGAAATATTGTTTTTTTTGATAATATCATAAAATTATTTATATGAATTAATTGATTGATCAATATTTTTTCTTCATCAATTTTAAGTTTATTTTGTTCAATTAAAAAATTATAAAGTAATTCAACATTTAGATTAAGATTATTCTTTCTATAATTTGAATAATGTAAATGAAGTAAATTAATATAAATATTAGGATTTGTTGAAAGGAATTTAAATTTAGATTCCTGATATATTTTCATTATCATATTTAATAGATTTAAATAATCATTTTTTTCAAATAAAATTGAAAGAAATACAGTTTTCTTATTGTTAATATTATTACTTAAGATTTTATTCTTTTTAATTTTTTTACATAAACAACAATTTCCACAATTGTTTATATGTTTATAAAATTCATCATAAAATTTTAATTTGTTTTCTAGATTTGAATAATTACAAAAAAGATAAAAAAAAGCATTTCCTTCATCTTTAATACCTTTTCTAATTATTATATTATTATATGGATTATATTCCAAAACAATTAAAAAAAATAATGTTAAAAAAAAAAGAACTATCAAAAAATAAAATTTAATCGAATATATTTTATTTGTTCCAATGAAATTTATTATTAATAAAATTATAAAATTTCCAAAATAAACCCAAATTCGGATTTTTGATAAGATTATATTATTCATTAAATAAAAACTTTTTGTTTTCATAATATTTAATAAAAAAATAGAAATTATAAAATATATTATCATTGATAAATAGAAAAAAAATTTTGAAGCTTTTGTTTTACAAATTGAGCCTGCTGAAACTGCGCTTTTAATTAAAATATTTGATGAATCTATGATTGAACTTAAATAATCATAAGGAAATGAAATAAATGTTGGAGAATAATGATAAAGATGATAAAGTTGAAAATTATAAAATAACATAAGTATATGAAACAGAAATATTATAAAAGATATTAAAAAGTAAATGTCTTTAAAATTTAATAATAAAATGATATAATAAGAATAAATAATTCTAAAATAAAAAATTTCAAAAAAATTTACGAAAAAAATACATAATACTGTACTTGATTTAAAAATTATATCATAAAAGAAATAAATAATATCAAAAAATACAATGAAAGAAATAACAATGATAAAAAGCATTTTTTCATTAATATTTAATAACTTAAGAAATTTTAATGGAAGGTTAATTTTATTTGAAGATAAGATTAAGTTTTTTTGATAATTATTACTATATATTTCAAAAAATTGAATTAATGTTATTATTGATTCAATAATGATTAGCAATCCATGTAAGAAATTTGATTTATATAAATATTTATTACAATGATAATAATAATAGGAAAAAGAGCAATCAAAATATATTTTCATAAAATAAAAATGAAAAAATTAAAGTTCCTTTTATTTTATAAATAACATTAATGAAAAAATATTAATTCATAAAAAATAAATTATACTGATTTATTAAAGAATCAAAATGATATATAATACCTATATTTATGATTTAAAAATTATTTTACAAAAAAAATTTTCTTTATTTTTAAAAAAAATTTCAAAAAAAAAGATTTTTAATGGAAAATAATATTCTATTAATACTCGAATTTATTTTATAATATTTTTTTGAAAAATAAAAATAAAAATATAATAAAAATTTAATAAAATATATTATTATAATTTTAAAATTAAAATAAAAAATGTTAAAATAACAAAGTTATATATTTATAAGATTATATTAAATATATTATTTTTATTTTTTAATTATATAATTCAATAATACCTTCAAACCTTTTTCATAAAAATATATTTTATTACATCCATAAATGTATAAAATATATTAATATTAACATATTTGTAAATTTATTTATTTACATTTGGTTTTACAATTATTAATTTATTTGGAGAAGGCCTAAATCTTTTATAAAAATCTAAATTTTTTGGGCCAAATTTTAATTCTAAATTTATTTTTTTTGCAAGAATTATATCTTTATGAATTTTATTTTCAATATTTCTTTTCATTTGATTATTTTTTTCAAGTAAAGCAAGATAACCTTTATCAGCTTCTCTTTCAATCCAATAATTCTTTAATTGTTCTTTAAATTTTTCTTCTGCATCTAAATTTTTAATTTTAAATTTTCCAGGTCTTTCAATTTGAAATTGTTTATTACCAATATGAATTAAATCAATAAAAGAATTTGGAACAAATGGTAAAGAAGACCCATTATTTAAAACATTATTTAATTTATTTTTTATTTTTATATTTTTTGACATTATTTTTCTAATTCTTTTAGTTATTTCGTCAGCATTGTTTTTATAATAATCTTTTGAAAATTTATATTTTTTTTCTTCAGAATTATTATTTCTTAAAGTTTTATATAAATTTTTTGTTTTGGTAGAATAAGTTGTTAAATTCATTTTTTCATAATCATTAAAATTTTTATATTTTTTATTTCCTAAAACTAATTTTACCTTTTTATTATTATAAAATGATTTTGATTCTTTAATTTCATTTTTTGTTTTTAAATTTCTATTAATTACATATTTTGTATTATTTTTAAAACTTGATATTGAATGATTATAAGTTGAATTATTATCAATTGAATAATCTTTGTCAGTTAAACTATGTAAACTATGATTATGAAGATTTATTGAATTAAAAGAATTGTTAGAATTCATTTCTTTATTTTTTTCATTTAATTTATTTGCTCTTAAAATATATTTTTGAATATTTTTTTTTTTGGTATTATCAAATTTTGTGTCTTTAAAAAAAGTAATTAATTCTTTTTTATTTTCAATTCCTGTTTCACCAAATAATGTTTTTAATTCTTTTCCTTTTTGAGCTACTTCTCTATGAAAAGATTTATTAAAAACATCTCTTTTAAAATTAATTGTTTGAAAAATACATTTCTTTCTTATACTTTTATAATTGTCTTCTAAATTTTCATTAATATTTATTGACATTTATATTTTTTCTTTTTTAATAATTAGTTAAATATAATAAACAAAATTATATATTTATTTATTTATTTTTTTACTTCTCCCTTTTCTATTTTATTATCTTTTTGAATATTAGGAATTATTTTTTTTAAATTAAATTTATTTTGAATTTCCATCAAAACATCACCATTTTTTCCACATATATAAAATTTTTCATTAGAATTTAACATTTTTAAAGAATTATTTTCAGTTTGGAAACTTTTATTAATATTTTTTTCTTTTTTTTTATTTTTATTTTCTTCACTTTCACTTTCTGAAGAAGAAGATTCTTCATATTTTTTTTTAACTTTTTTCTTCTTATTTTTTTTCTTATTTTTTTTAAATTTATAACAAAAACAACATTGACAACAACAACAATATTTCTGAATTATTTTAGTGATTTTAAAAATAATCCAAGTAATTAAAACTAATATCAAAATAATTAAACAAATATAAATAATAATAACTTTAGTAGAAGTTTCTCCTATTTTAATAGTTACTTGTTCTTTTTTTTCATCATAAATAGAATTTTCTTCATTACTTATTTTTTCATTACATTTATCAATAGAACCATTTGTAATAGAAACTTCTTCTGAAGTTTTATATCCATCATTACATATACATAAAGTACTTGATTCTTTATAAAAATATCCATTTATACAATTTATACTTGGAGTTGATTCTTCTTTTTCTTCATTACCTCTTAAATTATTTTTATTTATTTTTTCACCTAACATTTTTTTTAATTTTTTAGTTAAAACAATTAAAAACAAAATTATAAATTTTTTATTAATTAATTTTTTTTTTAAAAAAAAATAACTGAATATGTTAATTTAATTTTACAATTATTTAAAGAGTAGATAATATTTCTTCAGAAAAAATAATATATAAATTGAATCTTTCTCTTTAAATTTTTAATTCTTTAATTAATAAATATTATAATTAATACAATATTTCTAACTTAAAAATGTAAATTAATTATTTAATTAACTTTATTAAATAATTAAATTCTTCAAAATATTAATTTTTAAAAATTTTATTCAAATCTATAAATTTATTATTTATATAAGATTAATTCAGAAAATATAATTTAAGAATCTATATTTATCATAATAATATCATCTCCTATTTTTATTAATGTTTTTTTATTTATATTATATTTTTGAGAAAGAACCAACCAAACATTATCTCCTTTAATATTCCAAATTTCTTTATCTTTATCAAAAATAATACTACAATAATTTTGTTTATTAATTCCATCTTGATATTTAATTTTTATTCTATCATTTTCATTATATCCAATTTTTATTTCTTGTCCATTTTCAATATTGTTTATTATAATATCTGTCCCTTTTGTATCATTTTCTTCATAAACTTGAAGTTTAAGATTAAAAAATAAGTTATTAAAATTCCCATTATTTGAAGGCATAATATGAATAATTGTTTTATTTAAAACAATAACTTTATTATTTATAAAAGAAAAACCTTTATCAGAAATATTTATAAGAATAAATCTCCCACTTTTATTATTATCTAAAATAGGTTGAATAAAATATTTTTTACAATTAATATCATAAGAAAATGCAAATAAAGTTTTTGTAAAAGTTTTACTATTATATAAAAAAGATGTATTATTTAAAACATAATCATTATAATCTTTTTGTTCAGAATATCCAAAAAATGTTATTGTATCTTTTGCTTTTCTTCTACTATATTTAACTAAACCTAATGGTCCAATTATAAGTTTATCTAATAATAATTCTCCTATATAATTTTCTAACAATAAATTTATTTTTCCTTTTCCTTCCCGATCAACAATATGTTTTTCAGGTTTAATATTTTTCAAATTTTTAATATAAGTCATTTGAATTAAATTTTCTCTATTTAAAATTTTATATTTTTTGGATAAATACTTTAATATTTTATTTTCAACAATACTTCCATTTTGTTCAAATATACTTAAAACAGAACAACTTTTTTTAATATTTCCAATTTTATTTAAATGAATTGTATCGTAATTCATAACTGATTGTCTATGTTGAAATTTATGTAAATTTGGAGGAGGATTTAACTTTTTAACTTTATTTTCTTCTAATTTACAAGATTTTAATGTAGAAAATACACCATCTTTTGATAAATTATTTCTATCATTTCTTTTAAATTTTTTATGTTTTTTAAAATTATTTTCATCTATTTTAAATTTTAATGTTTTTTCTACTTTTATTTTAGGATTTGATCTTACTGAACCTGAATTTATTTTTCTTGGTTGTGGACTTTGTTTATTATTAATAAAAGTGAAATCTAAAATTTGATTTACATTATTATTCATATTATTATCCTTTTTATTTTCTATAAATCCATTTTCATCAGAATATGTGAATTTTAAATTTCCACAAGGTGATTCTGTAAAATATTTTTTATCTAAATCAAATTTATTTTTATTTCTTGAATTTATATTATTTTTAAATGTTAAAGTATCATCATTTTCTACTTTTTTTAATTCATTTATAATTTCTTTTGGGTTTTTAGTTTGAATTATTACTGGATTATTATTTATATTATTATTGAAATTTTTATTATTCTTATTTATTTCTTTATTATTTGTAATATTAAATAATTCTTTCTTTATTTTATTATTTGGATATTTTAAAGATGATGGTATTACATTTATTTTAGTTTCTAAAACATTTAAATTATTATTGTCTTTTCTACAAATGCAACAACAATTTAACATAATATATTTAATTTTAAATTTTTAATAATTTAATTATTTTTGAGAATATTCTTATTATTCAATTGTTCAACAAAGAATATATTATATTAATTAAAAAAATTTCAAAAATTAATTCAACAATTAAAAAAATGAAATATTAATATTGTTTTTGAAAATCAAAAATAATTGTATATCAATTTTTTATATCTTTGATTTTTTTAAAATTTTTCATATTCTTTTCTTTTTAATTAATTTTTTCTCTTTTTCAATTTATTACAATTTTTACTTAATAAAATCACTCATTTTATTTAATTTTATAATACTAATAATAAAATAAATACAATAAATAGAATATTAATTTATTATGGAATAGTTAGTTGGTTCTTTTTTTTTTTCTATTTTAGAATCATTAATTACACTATCATTTATTGAATTAAAATATTCTAAAGATAAAGATTTTTCTTCAGAATCATTTATTTTAGTTTTTTTATTTTCATCATCATTATCATATAAATAAAAAATAAATTTCATTATATAAATTGTCAATAAAAAAGTCATTGTAATTAGGACAATCCATTTCATAATAATTGAATGTATTTTAATATTTTTTAATAATTTTAATTGTTCTTTAGTCTGAGGATTAGTATCATCATCAATGATTCTTTCTGTTTCTTCAATTATTTCAATTGAATAAAAATATCCAAAACCAAGTGCAACTCCTTTTATAAGGATAAAAAATAAAAATTCAATTACTAAATTACTACATTTATTTCCTGGATTTGAAGTTATTTTCATTTTATCTGAATTTTCTTCTTCTTCAAATTTACAGAAACAATATGTCAAAAAAATATACACAAAAAAATAACCAATATCAAATAAACAAGCAGCAATTAATAATTTAAAATATGATATTATTAAAATTTCAGTTAAATATTCATATTGTAAATAAGAATCTTTATTAGTAATTCCATATAAATTATTTGATTTGATATATAACCAAAATGCTAAAACAATATTTATAAAACTTAAAGAATAAGAAATTATTACTAAAAATTTTTTTTTTCTTTCCATTTAAAATAAAAATAAATTAAATAATACAACAATTGAAAAAAAAAAATAAATGGATTCTTCTCCAACAAAAAATGATGAAGAAAGAAATGAAAGAATTCAAACATTTTTAAAAATTAAAATACCAGAAATAAAAGATAAATTATATTTTAATATAGAAGATAATAACAAAGTTTTTGTATTACATGATCCAATAATAAAAGTAGAATCAGATAAATCTCAAAAATATGAAATTGATAAAATATTTGAAGATAATACTTCATATAATATAATATATAATGAAATAACTAATAATTGTATAAATGAAAGCTTGAAAGGAGTTTATTTTACTTTTATTGCATATGGAGATTCAACAAGTGAAAAAAATGATTTAATTATTGGTCAAAATGATTCTGATGAATATAGTAATACAAAAGGACTTTTTTTTAGATTAGTTGAAGATTATCTTAATATTAAAAGTTATGAAAATATATCTATTAAAATTAATTATATTGCTATTAATGGAAATAAAATAATTGATTTATATAAATTAAATCATCTTAATTCAAAACTTTTATCAAGAATAACTGAAGAAGAAATTTTAAGCAAACATTCCTTAGATATTAAAAGTAATAATGAAATATTAAAAGAAATAAAAATGGCAAATTGTAATAATATAAAAGATGTATTGTTTTTAAATAATATTATTTCTATATTGAGTAAACTTGACCAAAAATCAAATCATTTATTAAGTTGGTCTCATTTTGCATTTATAATAAATATATTTAATAATTCTGGTAATTTAATTTCAAAAAATACTTTTATTATATTAGCAGGGAATGAAAAAATAAATACAAAAATAACAAATCCTCATTCTCATAATAAAAATACAATTGGAAATACAAAAAATAGAGTTGATATAGCTTATACTTATGAAGATATTTTAAATAATTTAAAAAGCAATCAATTAACAGAAAATGAAGCTGAAGATTTATTAAGTCAAAGTAAATTAGTTACAGTTTTATCAAAGACTTGTTTTATGGAAAGATTAAGTGGAAAAAAAATAAAAAGGAAATTTAAAATAATTGGAACAATTTTTCCTAATACTGGAGTTTTTCCAAATGTAAAAGATACATTATTTTTTTTATTTGATTGTAAAAAAATTGTAAGAAATAGACCTAAATTAACAGCAAAAGAAATAGAAAATTTAAAGAAATTAATGCAAGATGAAGATGATAAAAAAGATGATATAATTTTTAATTTAGAAAGTAAATTAAAAGCTCAACAAAAGGAAATAGCAGAATTAAATAATAGAGTAAATTTAAAACAAGAAAAAATTGATTCAATAATTGAAAATTATCAAAAACAAGTAAATTGTTTAGTTAAAGAATTTGGTTTTCATGGAGATGTGAATATATTATTATCTAAAGATGAATATACTAAAGAATCTATTTTAGCTAATAAAATAAGAAATGCTCCTGAAAATAATAGAATTAAAGAAAATAGATTAAAAGAATTAGAAGAAAAAATAGAAAAATTATTAGAAGAAAAACAAAAAATTATAAATTTTAAAGTAATGAAAGAAAATGATGATTCTCTTGAAAAAATTTATAATGAAATTAAAAAGAATAAAATTGAAGAAGAAAAAAAAATTAGATTAAAAAATGAAAATTCAAAAGAAGTTGAAGATTTAAAAAAAGAAAATGAAAATTTGCTTCAGCAAATTGAAAAATATAAAAAAGAAAATGATAATAAATTCCAAATTATTAAAAATTTATCCAATATAATAGATAAAAATATTGAAAATTATGATAAAAAAGAAGAAGAAAATGAAAAATTAAAAAGTAAATTAGCTAAACATTATAAAAAAGAAATTTCTGATAAAGGGAAAAAAAATAAAATTGAAAATGAAGAATTAAAAGAAAAATATGAATTATTATTAAAAGAAAAAGATGAAGAATTAAAAAAAAAAGGAGAAATCTTAGAAGATATTTCAAAAAAAATGTTATTAGATAAAGGAAGTTATTTAGATGAAATTATAAGATTAAATGATACTTTTGATGATATAATTTCAACATATAAAATATGTTTTGACCAAAGAAAATTTGGAACAAATGTAAATAATATAAATAATTATAATACTTTCTTAAAATTAAAAAGTGATTTTGACAAAACAATTGATAAAGATGCTTTAAGTATAAATAAATATCAATATCCAATATTATATAAAACACTTAATAAAGATAAAGTAAAAATAAGAAGAGCTTCTCAATATTTATTTCAACCAACTGAAGAAAATAAAGAAAATATATTATTATATAGTAAAAAAAATAAAGAAAATGAATCAAAATTACATATAAAAGAATATAAAATATTTAAAGATTTAATTAAAGAAGATGAAGAAGTAGAAAAAATGGATAGAGATACTTTATTTGAATATATTAAACCTATAAAAGAAAAAATTGATGATTTAAATGATTTTAATACAAAATATATTAATCATAAAATTGGATATCCTGTTAAAGAATTTGAAATAAATGATACAAAAATAAATGAATTATATACTAAAGTTGATCATTATAAAAAATTATTAGAAGATCAAACTTCAAAATATAAAAAATCAAAAATGATTATTGAATCAGATGAAAGAACAATTGAAAAATTAAGAAATGAGAATTTTATGTTAAAAAAAATGATAGAAAAAAAAAGTTTTGAACCTTTAAAAATTTCAGCATATAATAATTCAATTTCCCCTTCAAGAAAAACAAGACAAAATTTTAAAGAAACTTATTTAGTTTCTGAACAAAATTTAAAAAATCCAAATAGACAATTTTTTGATATAAATTCAAAAAAAGGAAATACAAGTTATCCAACACAAGTTTCACTTCCAAGTGCAGTTACAACAAAACACAATAATACATCACAAAAAAATAATATAAATAAAACAGGACTTAATAATAATTTAATTAGTCCTTCATCATCAAATAAAATACATTCATATTATCGTTTTCAAGAACCTCAAGCAGAAAATTAATGAAAAAAAAAAAAATACAAAATTAAATTAAACAATTAAATAATAAAATTAAATATTTTTTTTAATAATAAAAAATAAAATTAAAAAAAAAATTTTCAAATTAAATGTCAGAACCATACCCAAAAGATTTTTATTACGTAGAAGGAATATCTCATTTATGTTTTAATTCAGATTTCACAGAAATGGCATTAGTAAAAAAAAACCATATAATAGAAATATATAAAATTCCAAATATAAAAGAAAAATCAACATATAAATTATTATATACATTACAAATACATACTCAATATATAAGTGGATTAGATTGGCATGAAAAAACAAATAAATTATTATCATGTTCACATGATAAAACAGCTTTTGTTTGGTCATATGATAATAATAAAAAAAATTATATTCCTGAAAATGTAGTTGCTTCAACTAAATTAGGTTATTTAACTTGTTCTTGGAATAATAGAGGAGATAAATTTGTTTGTGGAACAAGTAATAGACAATTATTAATAGGATATTTTAATAAAGAAAAAAATTGGTGGATTGCAAAAAATATTAAATGCCATAAAAGTTCTGTTACTTGTGCTAAAATTTCACCAAATAATTTATTTGTTATTTCAGGAAGTATTGATATGAAAGTTTATATTTCTAGTTGTTTTATTAAAGAAATTGATGAACAATATATTAATAATGATAATAAAAATTTAGTTAAAGATTTTGGTACTGTAATATATGAATTTGATATGAATTCCTGGGTAAATTATGTTAGTTGGAGTGAAAATGATATTGGTTATGTTAGTGGACAAAATTCTATTTTTGGTGTTATAAATTATAAAAATGATAAAAATTATATTTTTCAATTAAAACATTCTCCAATTGTTAAAATTATTCCTAAAGGAATTGATGAAGTTTATGCTGTTGATTATGATAGAAATATTTATTTATATAAATGGGTTAATAATAAATGGAATATTATGAAAGAAATTACTAAAATTAATTCTGATGATAATGATGAAAATAATGATGTTAATGAAAAAAAAGGAGGATTGGTTGTGAAAATGAAAAAAAATAAATTTTGTCATCCTTCCAATATTAGTTCTTTTAATATTAAAGATAAAGAAATAATTACTAGTGATTTATCTGGTTTTATTAAGTTTTGGAAAATTTAAAAAAATTTTCTATTTATTTAAATTATATTTTTTTATTAAATATAAACAAACAAAAGGAAAAAAAATAAGAAAAAGAAAAATGAAGAAGATAGAAAAAGAAAAAAAAAAGGAAAATGAGGAAAAACAAATAGAAAAGGAAAAATAAAAAGAAAAGAAAAAGAAGAAAAAAAAAAGAAAAAAGGAAAAAAGAAAAAAAATAAGTTAAATTAATATAATATAAATATTTAATAAAAAAATAATAAATAAATAAATATTTTTTGATTTTTAATAATTTTTATTGAGTTTTCTTATTTAACTTAGAATTTTAAATAGCTATTTATAATTATCAATAAATATACTTTTAAAAAAATTTCATTTTTATTATAAATTAATCTTGTTGAGTACTATTTGATTGTAAAGTATTAAGAATAAATGTATTTTTATTATTATTAAAAGTTATATTTTCGTTAAATTGATTATTGAAACTTTCCATAAATTTATCATATTTTTTATTTTTAGTTGAAAAAAAATTTCCACAATTAATTAAAACTTTTTCAAAATGAATCTTTCTCACTATTGAATTTAAATTATCAAATTTATCATCAACATTTTCTGGAATATCATTTAGATTATTTGAATCAAATAAAATATTTTTATTAGTATTATTATTATATTGATTTATATTAATATTATTATTCCTTGATGAAGATATTTGATTAGTTTCAATTGAGTTTTCTTTTTGGATTTCTTTATTTTTTTTTATTTCTTTTTTTGAATCTTCTTTTTTTTGAAAAACTTTTTCAATAATTTGGCAATGCTCTTTTTTTTCATTATTTACTTTTGTTTTATTTTTTGCTTTTGATTTATTTTGGTTATTATTATTTTTTTTATCAACTTTAATATCTTTTAAAATCTTATTTAAATTAATTGAAATTGTTTGATTTTGGTTTTTATTTTCATGATTACTTTCTATTTTAGTATTACTAATTTTTGTTTTATTTCCTTTATTTAATATTTTTTTTTTTAAAATCTGAATTTTATTTTTATTTAATTTATTATTTAAAAGTTGTTTTTCTTTATTTTTACTTACAAAAGAAGAAATAAAAAAAGAATTATCACTTTTAATGGAATTATGTAAATTATTTTGAAATGGATAAAATATTTTTTTAACTTTATTTTTTTCTAAAACCTTATTTTTATTTATCTTAACTTTATTTATATCAGGATTTTTATTTTCTTTATCTTTTGATTTATTTATATTAGTAGAAATAAACTTTCCTTTAGTAAAATCACTGATATTTTTTTCATTTAAATTCCTATTTATTTTTGTATTTTGCTTTTTATTACTTTTAGGGTTTAAAGTATTATTTTTATTAACTTTATTAATACTAGAATTTTCTATTTTTTTTTTATTATTTAAGTTTTTGATTATCTTTGATTTATATGTTAAAGAAGAATAATCAGAAGTTTTATTTGATTCATTTAAAATTTTATAATTAGAAAATTTTAATTGAGTATTATTTGATAAATTACTTTTTGAAATAATCGAACTTGATAAATGAGATTGAGTTACTAAATTTTTATTTCCTATAGTTTGTGCTGTATTTTTCTTTGAAACAGAAATAATATTTAAATTTTTATTTTTTTGATTTTTTTGAATTTGATTTCCCATATTTATATATGAAGTTGCTAAATTTGATTTTTTATTATTAAAAATGAATTGAAGAGGATATAGATTTGTCATTAAACTAATTGGAATTGATTTTTTTTGTTGATTAAAATGATTTTCCGATGTTGCAGATATATGAGAGTGATTCATTTTATTTATGTTTTTTCAAAATAATTTTTTTTAATTTAAATTAAAGATGGAAAAAAAAAATGTAGAAGAGAAATTAACAAATTCATTGAATAAAATGGATAAAGAAAATACCGATAAATTTTTACATAATAATTTAAAAGAATTATACTATATAATGAAAGATCAATTAAGAGAATATAATGATAAAATTTTTATTCCATCAATTAATAATTTAGATGAACAATTAGATGAACCTTATAAATATATTCCAAAAAATTAAGAAAAATAAATATATTATTATTGTTTAAATAATTTTCAGAATAATATAAATAATCTTATATATATTAAGTTATTAGGAAAAAATAAAAATAATTACAAATTAAATTTGATATTTCGACTTATAAACTCTCCTTGATATATTATTATTACTTTCATCGATACTTTTTTTACTTTCTGTTTCACTTTCTTTATTAAGAAAATCTTCATAACTAAAATTAAACATTATTTTTAAATTTTCATCTAAACTTGATTTTATTTCTTTTAATTGTTCTGAATTTTTAGATTCATTTATAATTTCTTTAATTATTACATGTTTATTTTTATCAATTTTTTTTTCCGAGTTTTTACCATTTTCTTGTTTTTTGTTTAAATTATTATTATTATTTATATTTTTAATGAAATTTAAAGAAAAATTGGATTTAGAATGCTTTTCTTTTTTTTTCAAAGAATTTCCTGTAGTATGACTATTATTTCCATGAGCAACAATAGTACTAGAAGTATTAAAAATTTTTATATTTCTATTATGAACATTTTTAGAATTTGGACTGTTAGTTGTTTTATTATTATTAGTAAAATTCTTTACGCTATATCTCTCTGAAGAAATTTTTTTATTTGAAATAGGTTTTAAATCAATTTTTAAAAGCTCTGAATTTATTTCATCAAATAATTTAGAATTTAAAGTACCATTTTTCCCAAGAAAAGTTTTTTTTTTCAAATAACTTTTTTTATTGTTTTTAGCCGATTTATTAAATTCATTTCTTCCTTTTGAATTAGATGGAGATTTACTATTACTTTTAGATTTACTTTTACTATTACTCATTGTTTTACTATTTAATATTTTACTTTTAGTTAAAGTATATAATGATGAATGTTTCTTTGTTAATGAATTTTTATTAGTTGAAGAAATAACATTAATATTATTTCCTAAATTATGAGATAATTGACACTTTGTTTTATTATTATGAATATTATTATTTATACTTGATAAATCATCAATATTTATACTGTTATTTACAGTTACTTTTATTAAATTTGTTATTGAAGAGTTAACTGAATCATCATTATGAATATTTAGTCTATTACCATAATTATTTAATTCTTTACTAATTTCTAATATAAATTTATTTTTAATATGTTTATAAGTTTCTTTAGGTAATATTTTTTTCATATATAAAAATAATTTATCTATTACATGCTCATATATTCTAATTGTCATTTTATTATATGTTCTTTGAGTATTACTTTTACTTGAACTTCCTATTATAAAACTATTTTTATCATTTAATGAAGAAACTTCTGGATATTTTAAATTGCTTTTTAATATTCTATTTATTAAATAAATTTCATCTCTACTTTTACTTTTTGATTTACTCTTTTCTTTACTTTGAGTTTGAGTTTTGTTTATGAAATTATTTTTACTGACATTATTTTTAATATTTCTTTTATTTTTATTTATATTTTTATCATTTGATTTTGTATTAAAATTTAAAGTTTGATTAGATGTTGTATAATATTTATTATTATTTAAAGAAGGTTTTCTTCCTGTTGTTCTATTTGATAAAAGAATTTTCTTTGTAAAAGTGGATAAGTCAATTATTGATTTCATTTATTTTTTTTATTAAATAAATAATAGAAAATATATTATTATATATATGAAATTTAAAATTAAAATTCTTTGAATTTGAACAACAATAAACCAAGAAAAAAATCAAATATTTTACCTTATAATACTAATAATCTTAGAATTTTTTCTTCTTCAAAAAAAAAAAAATATTTCTCATAATAAATATTCTTTTGATTATTCTTCTCAAAAAAGTAATCCAAAATCAAAAACAACTTAAAAATATAAACCAATAAATATTAAATATGGAGAAAAACTATATCAAAAAGGTTTAAAATATCAACAATTAAAATAAAATAAAAAAAAATGAAACAAACTTTATTAACTCAACAATTGATTAAATGTTCTTTTCAACCAAAAACATTAAAAGAAAAAGTAATTTCTATAGAATAATTAAAAAAAGAAAATAAAAATGAATTAAATAATAGAAATAAAAATTAAATTGGTAATTTATTTCAAAAAAGTTTAAGTTAACAAATATAACAAATAATTTAGATAAAAATCATAATATAAGTAATATAAATAATATAGCAAAAAATTCAAATAATTTAAATAATAAAAATAATAACATTTTATCTATTCCAAAACCTCATTCTATTAAAAGAAATTAATAGAATATAAAGCTTCATTAAAATTATATAATGATAATCAAAAATTAAAAGAAAAAAGGAAAGAAGAAATAGATAAATTTTTTAAAATTAAATATCCTTTTATACCAAGAGTATCAAAAAGTCAAGAAACAGTTCCAGCAAAAGATATTTTTTTCAAGATTATAGAATTGGATATATTTGAAAATAAAAAAACAAATTAAATTACAAGAAGAAATATTTTATGATAGTCAAAAAGGATTGATAAAAATATTATAATAATACAATTATTTCAAATGAATGTATTGAACCTAATATTTTCATGAATACTAATACTTTAACAAATAATGAGATAAATCATACAAATAATAACAACTAATAAAGAAAATATAAATAATGATATTAATAGTATTGGAAATAATAATAAAAAAAATATTATAAAAAACAAAGAAAAAAAATAGTGATATTTGTAGATTTAGACCTTTCTCTAATGAATCTACTTCAAGAATATCAAAAAATATTGAGTTAAACTCTCCTTCAAATAATATTATTAAAATTTAAAAATGAACTGAATTAAAAAGAAAAAAAATAATAATTAAATTTTTATATTTCATTTTAGAAATATAAATTATATTAAAATTATTAACTTCAATTCTTTCCATTAATATTATGTTAAAATAATATTTAATCAATAAAATTAAGATAAAATTTTAAATTAATATAAATTATTTATAATTATGAGTACACTCGATATTCCATCAATTATAATGGATTATATTATAGATGACTTTAAGAATGTTAGTTGGGAAAAAGAAGGAAATGAAGTAAAAAAGATATTAATATTATAGATATTAAATCATAAAGAACTATTACATTTAGATGAAAGAGAATTATCAATTTTAAAAGTTTTAATTACAAGTGGAACACCAAATAAATTTAGGAAAAAATTATGGCTATTTTGTTCAGGAGCAGAATATTTAAAGTCAATTCATCAAAATTATTATCAAAATTTAACTAAAATTTCAAAGGAAATGAAATGTGATTATTCTGAACAAATTGATAAAGATTTAAAAAGATCTCATTATAAAGATGATAAAGAATTTATTGAAAAAGTTAGAAATGTTTTAACAAATTATTCAATTAGAAATAGTTCCATTGGTTATTGTCAAGGATTTAATTTTATTGTAGAAAAAATAATGCAAGTTATGGAAAATAATGAAGTATTATTTATATAAATTTTAAGTAGGAAGACTCCTTTTGGATTTTTGTTCAATTAATAGAAGAAATTTTACCAATAAATTATTATTCTGAATTAGCAGGAATTGTAATAGATACAACAATGATAAATGAATTTTTAAAAAAATATTTTCCAAAATTAAATGATTTTTTCACAAGAAATGATTTTAGTATAAGTAATTTTGTTCATAAATGGTTAGTTACAATATTTTCAGAAGGTTTTATGCCTGAAACTACATATTTAATTTGGGATTTTCTTTTTTTAGAAGGTAATATTGTTCTAATTAAAACTTGTTTAATTATATTTTGTATTTTAAAAAGAAAATTATTAAAATATGAACACAATTTTGAAGAATTATATTCAATTTTAAGTTTTGGAACTGAAAAAATTGAACCTAAAACTCCAACTTTATTATATGGATTATCATTTAAAAAATTTGAATTTACTGATGAATACATTGAAAAAACAAGAGATTTATTAAGTATTTCTGTTATAAATAATATAGATAAAGATAATATAGAAAAATTTAAAAGAACTCAAAAAATAAAAAAAAAGGATGATGAAGAAAAATTAAAAGAAAATATTAAATGTAATGAAAATTGGCCAATTTGTGAATATAATAAATTAATTGGAGAACCAGTTTTAGTAGTTAAATATTTAGTATTACATCATAAGAATTCACCAAATAAAATAGTAGATTATTTTTTTAATTACACTAAATTCCAAAAAAAAATTGTTTTAGAATCTGAAGAAGAAGATATAGAAACAACAAAAGAAGAAGAATCATTAAAAGAAGAAGATTATTATAATATATTAATGGAAAGACATGAACATTCATGTATAAGTAAAAAAGAAGAAGAACATATAATAAATATAGAAAATTCTATTGATAATTTCTTTCAAAAAAGTAAAATATATTTTTTTAAATATATTTATAATTTTATTAGGTAGTGAATCTGTTGATATTTTAAATAAATCTATGGGAATGTTAACTCCTGCTATTATTGAAAAAAGTCAAGAATTTCCTTTTTATAGAAAAATATCAAAAAATAAAGAATATCAATTTGCTAAAGCAAAAATTAGAAATGAATTTACTCCTAAACCTTATATTGAAGAATTTCCTAATGAAAAAAAGAATAAAGAACCAAGTAAATTTGAAAATATTGCAGAAAATTTTGAATAAAAAACAATTTGAAAAAAAAAATATAAAACTTAATGTTAAAAAAATTTTATTTTTTTTTATTAAATAAAAAAAATATTTAATATTTAAATAATTAATATCTATATTATTTTATTTAATGGAATTTGATCTTCTTCATCCAGATCCAGTCATAGAAGCACAAAAACATAAATTAAAAAAATTGGTTCAAAAACCAAATTCTTTTTTCTTAGATATTAAATGTAAAAATTGTAAAGCTTTAACTCATACTTTTTCAAATGCTCAATCTGTTATTAAATGCAAAAGTTGTGGTGAAGTTCTTGCTACTCCAACTGGAGGAAAATTAGAATTAAAAGATGGAGTTCATATTAGAAGAAAAGGAGAATAAATAATTATTTTTTAAATTTTATTGGGATTTAATAAATGAAATTTTTTATATTTTCTTTTTTTTTGTCTTTCTTTTTTAATATTGTGTTAAAATAATTTAAAATTATTTTTTTTAAATGTATTATAGAAAATGCTTAATACTCATATTTCTTATTGGAAAATATTGTATAAAAATGTTTGTAAATACAATTTAAAGACAGAACAATATTATATAAATAAAATTAATGATTTGATATATAATAGAAATAAAAGATTTGTAAGTATGTTTAAAGATTACTTATTTATTAATGATGATACAGAATTTATATCTTTATTTTTTTCAAAAAAATTATCTGAAATTTATTTAAAAAACTATATAAAAAATATAGGAAAATATCCAAATAAAAATTTTATTAATCCAATAATTAATAAACTAATTAGTTTAAATTTTCTAAAAAAAAGTAAAATAAATGAATCAATTATTAAGAAAGGGAAAATAAATAATGATAATGAAAATTTAAAAAATTCAATAAATATTAAAAAATTATTAGAAGAAGAAGAAGAAGATTTATCAAAATTATCAATAAAATTTACAGAATTAAAAATTAATAAAGAAATATTAGAGACTTTAGATTTTAATTATGAAAATGATTTAGACAATGAAATAATCAAAAACAAAAATAACAACGAAGATAATAGTTTTTCATGTATATCAATAAATGAAGAATTAAAACATAGAAAGACAGAATCCCATATAAAAAGAATAAAAGTTTATAAATTTCATAGTGAAAACTTATTTCAAAATAATTTAAAGAATAATAATAAAAAAAAAAAAAATGAAAAAGATAATTTAATAAGAAATCAAATATCAATTATTGAGATAAACCCAAATAAAAAATATAAAACTATTAAAAAAACCATTAATCTAAATAATTCTCAAAAAAATATAATGAAATCAAAAGATTTTGAAAATAATAAAGTATTAAAGAAATATTTAACAGATATTAAAAAAAAATTATTAGATTCAAAATCAGGATTAAATTATAACAATTACATTATAAATGATAATAAAAGTGAATTGAAATCAGTTTCTTCTCAAAAAACTAAAAAAAATAAAAATTTATCAACAATTGATACAACATCAACTTATTCAAAAAGTTTAAGAAAAAATTTAGTAGAATCATTTGTTCAAATAAATAAAAAAGACCACAAAAAAAATAATAGAAATAAATCTAAAAATAATAAAAGTAAAGAGCTCATGCAACCTTTATCAAATAAAAATAGTCAAACATTATTATATTCAGCAAAAATATATTCTAATGTCAGAAAATATAATAATATTGAAGAATTGTTTGTTACTCCTAAAGAGTTATTTAATAAAACAAAAAATAAATCAAAAAAAAATTGTATTCATAAAAATAGTTATTATACTTCTTCTTTTATCCATAGTAAACCAAATCATTTATCTCCTACTTATAATTTATATAAGAACATTAAATCTTCAAATAACCAAACATCTAAAAATAAAACGGATAAAATATTGTTTCCTTTTAATTATTATAATAAAGAGTCATGTGATTCAAATACCACAAGAGATAATACTAAAAAGAATATTTGGAAATCAAAAATTCAAAAAAAATTATAAATATACATATTTATTTTTTACGATTAAATTAAAAAAAATATTTAAAATAAAATTAAATATATGATTTATTTATTTTGATAAGTATATGAGTGTTTTTATTTATTCAAAGAATATCAATCTTATTAATAAGGTTTATATCTTTTTATATTGCAAGTTATAATTTTATTTATAAAAACAATATTATAATTAATAATAAACCATAATTTTTTTTTATATAAAAAATTAAATATTATAATTTAATAATATTATATAGTTAAAAATGAATTTTCACTCAAAAAATAAAAGAGCATTTTTTCATCATAAGATTAAAAAATAATAAATATTTATAAAAAAAGAATTAAAAATTATAAATTATTATTTTCAGTATAAATATTTTCAGATGCAAGAGAAATTTTAACTATGCTTGAAGTTTTAAAATCCGTTAAATGATTTCTTTTTAATTGAGGAGACTTACTAACAACTAAATTATCTAAATTTAAATATTTCCCATTTTTTTTTGCTAAATTTTTTTTAAAAATTTTAGAAGGATTTTGAATAAAGTCACTACCAATATTATCAGACATTGTTTTAATATGTCTAATTTTTTTACCTATTATACTACTATTATTTAAATAATTTTTTGAAGTTGAAGATGAATTTAAATGTTTTGAATTATTTTCAAAATATTTTTTTGTTCTTTTAGTATTACATTCAAACGAATTTGTTATTATTATTGTATCATTTGAATTTATTTTTTTAATTGAACTTGATCTTTCTCTTCTTAATGAAGGTTCTACATAAACTCCTTTTGATGAATTATTATTATTATTTTCAGTATTTAAATTAAATTTAACCATAGAATTTTTTTTATTTAATTTTTTATCATTATCATAAGAAGTAATAAAATGATCATTTATGCTTGTAGTTATTGAACTATTTTTTCTTTTTATATTTTCTTTTTTTGGTGAAGGATTTAAATTAGATTTAGATAATATTTGTTTATTAATTTTGGATAACAATTGTTTGTTTTTTGTTTTTTTCTCTGAACCATATTTTGAATCTGGTTTTTTAAATGATATTTTTTTATATTCAATTTTAGAATCTTTAGGAGAAAAATTACTTGCTAAAATTTTTGAAAATTCAATGTCACTTTCTAAAGTTCTATCCAATGCAGTTATAAATCTTGTTGAATTACAATTAGTTGTTATATCATTACTTGAGTTTAAATCTTGATAAATTTTCTTTGAAGTTTTTTCTTCTATTAACATTAATTTTTTTAACACTTTATTTGCTAATTTTTCCATTTTTTCATATTTTTCCTTTAATATATTATTCTCTTTGCTCATTTTCATTATCTTTGATATAAAATTATCTATAATTACATTTTTTAGTTCATTTTGAATATTTTTCATCATTATACTTAAATAACTTTTTTCATATGGTATATTTTCACTCATTTTTTTCGAAGAAAAAAACTTGATTAAAAAAATTAATAAATAATAATAACCTAATTATTCAATAAATAAATACCTTTCAAAAAAAAATAATAAAAAAATAAACATCAACTCATTAATAAATAAATAAAAAAATCAAAAAAAAAATTAACCAATCCCCAAAAAAAAATAAATAAAAAACTTATAACTCCCCAAAAATTAAAATCCAAAAAAATAAAAAAAAAATAACAAATATAAAAAAAATGTTAGTCGAAACCTTAAAGCGTCGTTTAGAAGAGAACGAGCATCCAATCGGAGTAAAAAAGAAAACTTGGTACAAGCTTCCTCCTCAGGACTTTTACTACGGATATCCAGTGAAGCCAGACAAAGAAGGCGTATCAATAAGTAAGAAAAAAAAAATAAATAAATATATAATATAATAAATAGTAACAAGAAATTGGAAAGTACATGATCCAAGCGGCACAGCACAACCACCTCAAGATTTTATTACAATAAATAAAATGGCGATTAAAATGAATGCAACATCATTTCCTGCAAATAAAGATTACAGAGCAATGATTGATATACGTCAAAAACCAATTCAAGGAAGATTAAAAAGAGAAATAAAATTACCTCCTGAAGATTTCGCATATGGAATTCCAAATAGACCTTCTACTCCTATGAAAGATGTTGTAAATTATACTTATTCTAATAGAGCAGAAGCTGCAATTAGAAAAGAATATGATAAATTTATTGAAAAAAAAAGCCAATTTAGAAAAGGTCCCCCTAAAGTTGTTCCTAGATATATTAATCCTAAAGTTTTTGAAATGAGAGCTAAAGAAGAAGAAGAAAAAAAAGAAAAAGAATTATTAGCTAATTATGTTGATCCACTCGAAGAAGAAGGAATTGAACCTGAACCTCCTCTTTGGAAAATGAGAATGTTTAGAGATGTAGGTTCTAAAGTCGCCGAAGATATTAAAAAATTTAAAACTTATGTTCCTTATAAAAAAGGAGAAAATAATTTAGATAAAATGATCCAAAATGTTCAAAATGAAATCATGCAAAGTGAACATAATCAAAGAATTTTACAAACTGGGAATTAAATATTTTGGTTTTGGGATAGGATTTTTTTTAGAATATTTTTTTTTTTTGATTATTATTTGATTGGAAATTAAATTTTTTTTAATTTGGTTGTTTTTTTTTATCATTATAAATTAATTATTAATTTGTGTTTTATTAAAATAAAATATTTTTATTTTTTTTATTTATTTATTTAGATAAAAAACAATTAAATTTTATTGTTTAAATATAAAAAAAATAAAAAAATTTGGCGCATATAAATTCCGATCAGAAAGAGAAAGAAAAAATATAATAAAAACTTTTTTAAAAAAAACAAAAAAAAAGCAAATAAACCTTAAAATATGATATTACAAAATAAACAATTATTTGTCAATGGAAAGAAAAAAAAAATAAAAATGAAAAGAAATGCAATGGATCCAGTAGATTATGAAGAAGAAAAAAGAAAAGATCCAAAATATAAAACAGAACTATGTAAAAGTTGGATTGAAACTAATTTTTGTGTTTATGGAAATAGATGTAGATTTGCTCATGGAAAACAAGAATTAAATAATAAATTACAAAGTTCTAATTATAAAAAAAAACCTTGTTCTTCTTTTTTAAATTTTGGTTTTTGTCCTTATGGAAGTAGATGTAATTTTATTCATGTTGAAAAAAAATTAAATGATATTATTATTCCTTATTTTTATATTCAAACTTTTGTAAATAATAAAATACATTTTGGAAAAAGATTAAAATGCTTTGAAGATATTACTTCTGATAATTGCTCTGATAGTAATAGTGATGATGTTGAAAATTCTAATTCATTTATTTCTAATGATTGTTCTTTTTCTTTATTTGATAAAAAAAATTTTAGATTTAATAATAATAATAAATTTGATTTAATGATGTTTAATAAAAATTATTTTGAAGATAATATTATGAAATCTGTTGTTGGTAAAATATGCTAAATTAATTGTATTATTGGTTTTTTTTCTTTTTTTTAGTTTGTTTATTGTATATAATCTTTTATTTTTTTATTTTTGGAAATTTGTTAATTTTTTACTGAATCTTTTCAAAAAATTAATATTTTTTTATTTATCATTTATTTTACAATTATCATTATAAATAAAACTAAAATTGTTAAATCTTTTTTTAGAAACTAAATTTATAATTTAAGTATTTTTCAAAATATCTAAAATAAATTTATATATTAAATAAATTTTAATACAATTAAATTTCTCTATCAAAATATTCTATTAATAGTTCATATGAAATTCCTCTTAGTTCCTTAGAATTTGTATTTATTTGTAAATTATTTATTAATTCATCAAAACCGATTTTTTTTAAATCAAATTTTATCTCACTTATTTGATAAATTTTTTTTGAAAAATATAAAATATTTTTCATAATTTGAAGGATAATATAAGTGATATGATAATTTTTTATTATTTTATTGATTTTTTTTCCAAGAAAAACATGCATTTTTAAATTTTTTGAAATTAAATATTGCTTTATTAAATTATTTTGATTTTGATTATTTGAAAATATTATATTCAAAAAATGTAAGATTGTGACTGACAAAGAGGAAAAGTCATTTTCTTCAATTGAGATTGAATAACAAATTTTTATAATTTCAATAATTGAAAGATTTAAATTCTTATTTTGAATTATAATATTATCTAATTCTTGGTTTATTTTATTATTAAAATAAGATAATTGAAAAAAAAGTGATATTATTTTAATTGAATAAATCAAAATATTAACATTTTTTTTAAATTCGATTTTATTGTTTGAAAATTCTGTAAAAAATTCAAATATTATTTTATAAATATATGATAAAATTTCTCCATTTATTAAAATGAAGTTTTCAATTTGAAAATTTAATTCATAATCAAAATCTTCAAAATATTCATTTATATATTTTCCATTTTCATCATTTTTATAAATATAAAAATTTAACTCTCTACATATTATTTTTAAAGTTAATAATAAAATTTCTAAATTACAAAGATGAAAATTGTCTTTAGAATATTTTAATATTTTATAAAACATAACATTAATCTCATAATCATTTATAAGATATATTACTTTACATAATTTAAAAAGATTTATAGATTCATATATCATATAATTTTGATCCGGATATTTATTTATAATACTTTTGAAAAAATTGCCTATTATTGTATATATATTGAAATGTTTTTCTTTTTGATTAATATTTAAATTCAATGTATAATTACTAATTAAAAGAATTAAAACAATAAACATTTTTTCTATTGGATTAAAATTACATGTGATTTCATATTTACTAAAACAAAATATTCTTTCAATTGTAAAATGAATCATAAATTCAACATTAATTGAATCTAAGATTATTTCAGATGATGATTTATTAAATTGTAATAAACAAACAATTAAAAAATTACATAAAGTTATCATCAATAAGGATAACTCTTTTTGAAAAAAGGTATATTTAATAAAATCATTTAAATAACTTAAAAAGTTTTTATTAATAAAAATATTTATAATTTTATTTGAAATATCTCCTTGTTGAAGGAATAATATATATAGATATAATATTTTAATTTTTATTGAATTTTGATATTTATGAGACATATCAAATAAAATTATGGGAAATTCTTGAGATAACATTTTTATTATAAATTCTGACTTATGAAAATAAAAATCAAAGTCTATTTTTCCTTTTAAAATATGTATAATATATTCTTGAAATAATAATATTTTTTTTAATATATCATTTTCTTTTTCAATATTCTTAAAATAGAAAATTTTTGTTTTGATTTCTTCAGAATTAATTATAAAATTTACATTTTCATTAGAAAAAAATTGGGGTCTCTCATTTTGAAATACTTTAATTGCTTTTCTTTTATTCATTATTAAATTATGAATTTTTTGTTTTCTTTTTTTCAAAGAAAAGTGAATAAGAGAATCTTTAAATGAATCAATTGTTATTTTATTTAATAAATAAATCTTTTTCTTTCTTAGAGTAAAATAATTTTCTTCCATTAAACTATTTTAATTTAAAAAAATTTTTTATATATATAAAAAAAAGCTATTAAATATAAATATATTTTATTATATATTCCAAATTTATCATATATTCAAGAATTATCATTTAAATATGAAAAATCTAATTTCCAATTGGTTTTTGTTTTTATTATTTTATGATATTTTTTATTTTTAAGAATATTATAGATATTGTTATTCATAGATAATTGATATTTCTTTAAACAATTTTCATCGAAAAATTTATTTTCAACATTAAGCAAAAAATCTGGAATAATTATGTTATTTGTTGAATCAACTTCTAAAAATTTATTAAAAAATTGAATATCTTTAATTATCATTTCCCTATTAATATTTTGAAGAGAATAAATCTGAGGATTTAAAACACATTTATTTGGAATATATAAAGAAAAAAATGAAATATGTATATCATTATTATCTTTATTTGATTGGTCTTGAAAAAATTCTTTAATAAAATTCCCAGATTTTTTTCTTAAAATTTCAATAGAAGAATCTTTAATATATTTTTCAGGAGAATAACTCTCAGGAAGAAAAATTAATTTATTAAAAAGAATATATTGAATATCATTAAAACTATAAAAATCACCTCCAATATTATAGGAAAAATTATGAAATAATTTTTTCCAATCTTTTTCATTATTCAAATTAATTTTTTTATAAAAAATAGTAAAAAGCATTAAAGAATTAAATAAATTAACCCAGAAAGCAGCTCTTTCTTTTATTTTTTTTAATTTAATTGGATTAAATAATCTTAATTCAGAAATAATTTCTATAATTCCAGAATTTTGCATTTTTAAATTAGTTTCTTCAATTAATTCTTCATTTGTTTTTGAAATAATATCTTCATTAGAAGGCATTGATTTAATTATTAAAGTAGGTAAAGTAGAAATATAAAAATCTAAATTTGGATAACCATGAGTTTCAAATATTTTATTTTCTTTAGAATTAATTATAATCACGTCATTTTTCATTAAATCTTCATTTTCATCTTTATTTGAAGAATTTGTTGTTGATTCTAATCTATTAATTTGGAAATTTTGATTAAAACTAATTGCTCTTTCTATATTTTCATTTGCTATTGAAAAAGGAGAACGAGAATTTAAATCTTTTAACATATTATTATTTAATGTTAAAGAACGTGGATTATTATTGTTTTTATTTGTTTGTTTTATTAAAAGTTTCTTTTCTTTTTCTTGGATTATATTATGATATATTTTATATAATTCTAAATGCTTTTTTTCTATTATTGATATATTATTTAATTCTTCAAATTGTAAATTATTTAAAAAAGAATAAAATTGAAAATATGGATATTCTCTTTTGTCACCTAGTTCGAAAGCTTTTATATATGATTTTACTATTAAATTTATTAAATTTAAATTTGGATATTTTCTTAATAAAACTTTTTCATATTCTATATTTGCTTTAATATCTTCTAAAATAAAAGCAATATAAAGATAATATTGTAACTTATGATTGAAATTAAAAAGATTTTCATTTTCATTATTATATAATATAAATTTAATTATTGTCTTTTCTTCGTTATTAATATTTGTTTTTTCAATTAATTTATCATATGAGTTAAATTCTGATTGTTCATCTTTATTTAAAAATGAACCATCTAAGTTAGAAGTATTTAATATTTTATTGTCATTTCCTTTTTCTTTAAAACTACTTCTTTCAGATTTTTCATCTTCTTTTTCTTCAATTGTAGAACAATAAATTTTAGAATTAATTTTATTAGTATTTATTAAATTTTCATTTTCATAACTATAATCAATCATGTTTGAATAATCTAAACTATCATTATATTCAATAATCAATCTTTCATCTTGTAAAATTTTTTCAATTTGTTCTTCAATTTTTTTATTTACAATTATTGAATTTAGATTAATTTTTTGTTCTTTGCATAAATCATTCATTTCTTTTAAAAAATTTAAAAAACCATTTTTTTGATAAAATAAAAAAGGTTCTTGTTCGTTAAACTTAAAATCAACTGTATGATTAAATCCAGTTTGTTCTAAAACACTAGTTTGATTTTTAATATGTTTTTTAATTTCTTTAACATTTATACTTTTTGAGCTATTATTATGTTCAAAAGAATTTACTGAATTATTTAAAACATTTTGATTATTATTCAAATTATTGTTTTCATTCTCATTTTTAATTATCTTTAAATAATTTTCAAATATATTTATTAATTTTTGATTTGAATTATTATTTTGAAATTTTAATAAATTTATTATTTCTTTTGCAGGAAAGGATTTCATTATAATATTAACAACAAATGAATTATTATAATTTCTTGGATTATTTTTTGTTTCTTCTATATTTTGAAGAATTGTTTTCCCATCATCAGATTCATATTTTTTATCTTCATTATATGTTAAATATAAATTAGTTTTTTCAAATTCTTTGAAAAAAAAATGATTTTCATCACCCATAATTTTCATTATAAATTTTAAAAAAATATTTTGTAAATTAAATGATAAAGGACGATTAGGATCAATTGGAGATTCATCATTGTTGTTTTTTTCTTTATTATTCTTATTTAAATATCCAATATTAAAAATTTCTGGATTTTTAATAACTTGAATACACTTTCTTAACCATATAAAATGGTTCCTATCAATTAAATTTATTTCCGTATCTTCCATAATTTGACTATTTTTACAATCAATACTAAGATAATTTTCTTTCCAATTTATTCTAATTTTTTTATTATTTTTTTGATCATATTTATAAATTTTACTATTATTATCTAAATAAATAGTATTAACACCATAAATTAATTCTTTTCCTTTATTAAAATTATATGGTTTTAGATTATTATCACCAAAAATTTCATTTATATCACAATCAATAACAACTCTTCCAGGATATTCATTCATCATTTGATTAAAAGAAATAGAATCATTTAAAACTCCAAAAATATATGATCCAGGTTTATCTAATAAATCTACATTTGAATAAGGTAAAACTGGAATATAAGAATGAATCCATTTAAATGGAAAAATTAATTTTAATATTGCAGGTATTATTAAATGTAATAAATTTGCTTGAGACGATCTTATTATTATTTGTTTTTCCATTAATATTGATATTATTAATTTTACTATTATTGTTTGATCTAATGTATAAAATAATATACTTATATCTTTATCATTTTCATTACATGGAATTTCACAATTTGAAGAATAATATAAATTTATATTTTTTTCTTTATTTCCTAAAAATTCACTTTTAATTGAAAATTTTATATTTGTATGTGGAGCTGGTTTTAATAAAGAAAAACAATAACAAAATATATTTAATAATTCTACTTTTTTACTATTATTTCTACATTCAAAATCAAATAAATTATCTTTTTTATCACTAACCATAATTTGATTAAAAGTATATAATAAATTTTTAAAAGCTTCATAATCATATTTATTTGATTTAACACAAATTGTTAAAGGTACATTTATTATTTCATTATTATCTAAAGTGAATAATTCAGGAAATTTTAAACAATATAAATATGAATGATTACCATATTGATCAGTTAAAGTTAATGAAGAAAATTTAGGATAATCTATTTTATAACCAATTTCTTTTTTTTTTTCTGGAAAAATCATATCAAAAATTAATTCGTTATCCATATTTTCTAATTGTTCTTCAGGAATACAATATAAACAAGATAATTTTCCTTTTAAATAAATTTCATATTTTAATTTTATAATTTCTTCTTCTTTAAATCCAATAATTGATAAACTAGAAATAATATTCCTTTCATTATTTCTTAAAGAATCAAACATTAAATTTTTTTTAAAATAATATTAAAAATCAAAAAAAAAAACAAAAAAAAAATAAATTAAAATGAATTATCCTAATTTTAATGAAATAAATCAAAATCAAGTTCAAAAACCAGTTTTTAAACAATATGCAGTAGGAGAAGGAATAGACCAAGTAGAATATAATTCAATAATTTCATCAGCAATGCATGTATATTCAAATCAAATGTTACCAATGTCAACACAAACAACAAATTTAATAAAACAATGTATTAAAGGAGAATGGTTTGTTTTTGTAAGTGAATTAGGTTCAAAAAATTTTGATTTTTGTTTAACTACAGTTCAAGGTTCTGATTATATGACATTTAGTTTAGATAATGTTTTATTCCAAATATGTAGATTAAGAGATTAAAAAAAAAAATTTAAAATTTATAAAAAATGGAATATATATTAAATATAATAAAGATATAAATATAAATAAAAAAAATAATATTTATTTAAAAAATTTTCTAATTTTAAAAGTAATATTTTATTAAATAATAAAAATAAATTAATGACCAGTTTTAAACTTTGGAAGTTGAAGAGGATACATTTGATGCATATAAACACAAATCCACATAAGCCACATACAAAAGGCACCCATAAATGTAAATATAACTGTCATTATTGAATAATCTTTTTTCTTCTGAAAATCATTTTCTGTTTTTATTATATAAATTGATATTCCTATTGCTGTTACTAACCATAATATTACAAAAAGTAATGTTCCTGTTTTCATAACTGAGACAAAATTATCCATCTTTATTTTTAAATATTATATTTTTTAATAAGTTTTTTTTTTTGTTATTTTTTTATTAAAAAATTGAATTTACAATATTTATATTTATTTATTTAAAAAAATATTTTTTATTTTTTTTATTTTTTCATTTTTTAGTCTTTTTCTTTTAATAAATCTTTTATATGCTTAGAATTATGAATAAATTCATCTAATCCATTTAACCATTTTTTAAAATCATTTCTGCTTTCTAAAATAATTTCTATTTTAGTATTTTCATCAGGTTTTAAATAAAGAGAAATCATATATTTTTTATTTTTTAATAAAGCATCTCTATATTCTCTATTATATATTTTTTCATCAAATAAATATTCATTATCACTATTTTTTGTATATAATTCCATAATATTTATTTTATTTTTATTAAAATATAAATCAATATCATCAACTGTCGAAATATTGCATTTTTTATTTAAATTTTTATAAATTTTTTGCAAGAAAATTAAACTTTTTGTAAATTGTGGAATTTCTAATCTAGAAATTGAAGAAGGAAATAAAGTGACAGTATTTTCAGATTTTGAAATTTTTTCAAAAATAATTTTTAAATTATTGTTTTCTATATATAAATTGAATTTTTTAAAACCAAAATCTTCTGGATCTGAAGGTATATTTCTTATAACAGGACAAAAATTTTCAAAAATTTTTTGTTGAATATTTATAATTTGTCTTTTATATATATTTATTTTTGAAAATAAAGGTTTTATTTTTATTAATAAAATAATATCTTTTTCTGGTAAAAAAGCTGGATAATCTAAAATAAATTTTGAAGGTGTATTTACAACAATTTTAGAATTTGAATTATTTTTTTTTCCTGAACTATCATTTGTTTTTTGATTTGATAAACTTATATTATGTTTATTGATTATTGAACTTTGGAAATTTTTTTTTTTTTCAATTAATGAATTTTTTAATTCAGATAAATTATTTATATCATTTTGATATAAGTTTGAATTTTTATTTAATTTATTTTCTTTGTTTTCTATTTTATTTCTTAATAGATTATTTTCTTTTTTTAAAATCTCTATTTCATTTAAAATCTCCTTTTGTTTGTAACAAAGACTAATTTCAATATCCTTAATTTCTTTTATAATATTTTCTTTATATAATATCATAGTTTTAATATCATTTTCCATATCTTTAATATTTTTATCGTTTTCTTCTTTATTTTTACTAATATAATTTAATTGGTTTTCTTTTTCATTTAATATAATTTGAGTTTCTTCAATTATTTTTTCATCTTTCTTAATAATTAACTCAATTTTTTTTTTTTGTTTTTGACTTTCACTAACTTCATTATTATCATTCCCAAAAGTTTGTAAATTATAAGTTGAAGACTCTATTTCAGAATTATTATTCATAAAATTCATTCTTACATCAAGAATTCTTTCATAAGTCATAATTCTACAAATTGAAATTAATAAATATTCACATAAATTTATTGGTAATTTATATTTGCTCACTTCATTTAAGAAATTTATAACTCCTTCAAAATCTTCTTTTTCTTTTATATTTTTAATAAAAGTATTTTTATCAACTGAAAAAATTAAATAATCTTGACAATAATTATATAAATTTTCTCCTAATTTTTCTCCATCTATAATGTTTACTTCATTATTATTTTCATTTATTTGAGGTTCAATTTCGTTCAATTTTTCTAATGATGATGTTAAACTATTTCTTGTTTTACATATATTTTTTATAAATTCTGTATGACTTTCTATTTTTGAAGTTAATATTATTAACATTTTTTTACAATATAAAAATTCTTCTTCTAACATATTATTTCTTTCTTCTTTTTCTAAATGACGAAGTTTTATTATTTTTTCTCTTTTTTTTAATGATTTTAATTTAGATTTTAAATTTGAATTTTGTTTTTTATATATTTCTATTTCATTCGAAATTTTATTCATTTGTTGTTGATTTATTATATTATTTTTTCCCATTATTATTTTTAATTGCTCTTGAAGAAGTGAAATATTTTTTATTAACATATTTAATTTTTTTTCTTTTCTTGCTTTTTTTTTTGAAATTTTATCTTCTTCATTTTCAATTTCTAATAATAAATATTCAATTTTTTTTTCATTTTCAGATAATTTATTTGTTAAATCTTCAATTGACAATTTCTCTTTAATTTCATAATTTTTTTTATTAAAAGAATATTGTTTTATTTGTTTATTTACTAATAATAAATTTCCTGTTATCTGTCTATTATTCATTTTTATTTAAATTTTAAAAATAATATAAAAAATAATAATTAACATTTAAGATAAACAAAAGAAAAAAATAAAATCTACTTTATATATAAATATTTATAAAATATGAGAATATCTTTGAAGCATTTTTTTCCTTATTTCTGGAAGATATTTTCTAACATCAATTCCTTTTTTACAAACAACTTCATTTAAATCATCTAAAAGATAATTTAATTCATTATCATTTTCATCTCCTTCAAAATTTAATATATTTAAACCATTTAAAGGTTGTAACATATAATTTTCTTCAATATTATCAATAATAATAACTTTCTTTAAATCTCTATTTATTAAAGATAAATCTTTAACACAATAATTATTAATTAATTTAGTATGTTGTCTATATAATCTATAATCAATAGAATTTCTACAATCTAAATGTTCTAAAATATAATCACAATAATTTGAAGTACTTGCAGTAAAAATTACTATTTCACAAAATTTACTTATTTCTTGAATAAAATTTTCAGTTCCCATTCTAACTTTTACATAACATAAATCTCCCTCTTCTACATAATGAACTAATGTTTCATCTAAATCTAAAACTAAAGTATATTCTCTTTTATCATTTTTATTTTTATTCGGTAAATATGGAATTGATGGAATTGCAATTGATTCCTCTTCTTCATTTTCAAAATTTTGATGATAATTTGATTCAAATAAAGTATCATCATTTGATAATTTATCTATTTTATCTAATATTATATTATTTTCTTCTAATAAATCTATTTGAATATCTGAAAAACTTTTTGTTTTTGATAAAAATATTTGTTTTATTAAATTATATGCATCATTATTTATATTTGACAAATTTTCTATTAAGTTATTAAGGATATTTTTTATTTTTTTGGAATTTGGAAAAAAATTTTTTTCAAATAATTCATTGTCAATTCTATCTTTATTAATTTCTAATAAAGTAACACAACTGAAATATTGTTTTAAAGAATATAAATTTATTTTACTAGAATCAGAATTATTAATAATAATCATTAATAAAAATAAAAAGTTAATATGAGATAAATTTAAACAATTTTTATATTGTTCAATATCATTTTCACAAAAACCATCAAATTCTTCAATAAAAAGAATACATAAAAAAACACATAATTCCCTTTTTAAATATTTATCTATTTTTTTAGTTTTTTTAAAAATTTCTCCAACTAAATAATCTTTATTTAAAATACAATTAATAAAATTCGCAGCAACTTTAGCTTTATAATTAGTATTTCCTAAACCATTTCCTTTAAAATCTTGTATTATTTCTTCATATATTTTTTCAATGTCTAAAATAATATTATATGGAAAAGAAGATTGAATATAATAACTTTTTTTATTTCTTTCAATTTCATCAATTTCAATTTGAGGAATTTTTTCTTCAGTTTCTAAAATATCAAATTCACTTTCTGTTACTATATGTTCATTTATAGTTTCAATAAATTGTGTTAATTCTTTATCTTGAATAAATTTTTGAGGAATAATTGAACTTGTTTTAACTTTAAATCTAGGTTCAGTACATTTTGATAATCTTCTATTTAAAGTAATTAATTTTTTAGGCTGAGTACTATCATTATCATTATCATAATCATTATTAGTTTTTAAAAATTTATCTAATATATTTGTTTCTTCATTTTGATTATTTAATATTGTTAAACTATCTCTAAATGTTGGATATTCTTGTTTTTTTCTTTTATTAAAAGGTTTATATTTTCCAGATTGATTTATTTTTAAAAAAAATTCAGCTGTTTCTTCAATTTTTTGTTTTTTTCTACTATTATTCATAAAATTTTTATTTTTTATAATTTAATTATATATTTAATTTTTTTAAATTTATTTTTTATTATATACTTTTTGTGATATTTTATTCTTTAATCCATTTAAATATTTAGTTTGATATTGGGGAATAAATTCTGGAATAAAATCTTTTAATTCATTATCTAATTGAACATTATTTTTAATTCCTTTTCTTCTAACTTTTGCATTATCACTTGTATTTTTTTTATTTATTTTTTCTATATCTTCTTCATTTAAAGTTTTATTCATTGAAGCTTCTCTATTTATTGTTCCATTATTATTTAATTCATTTTCATTTAAATTTCCATTTACTTCAATTGAATCTTCTTCATTAAATAATAAATTTTGCATTTTTTCATTTAATCTTTGATGCAATTGTTCTTTTTTCATTACTTCAAATTGTTTTATTTTTTCATTTATTTCATTTATTATAAATTTATTTTTTTCATTTTTTTCAATTCTCTCCTTTTCATTTGTACTTTTATAAAAAAAGTCATTTAAATTTTCAAAAGATGTAATATCATTATTAACTTTATTTAAAAAATGTTCTTCTTTAACATTCATATTTCTAATTTTTTTCTTTTTAAAACCATGAGATAATTGTTTTTTTTTATGTATTTTTTTTAACAAAGTAAAAAATTTAAGTAAAATTAAAGTAGTATTATAAATATCTTTATATCTTTGTTTAGTTAAACATTCTGCTCTTTTTACTATATCTTGAATGTCAACATCACCAAATAAATTTTTTTTTCCTTGAGAAGAATCTCTAAAATTAATTTTATTAAAAATAAATTTTGTATCATCAAGATCTCTTAATTCAATTACATTAGAAGTATTTTCATATTTTAAATAATTATTCAAGTAATCTTCAAGAAATTTAAAATTAAAATCTAAATCATTTGAAGCTGTTATTATTTTATTTTGATTTCCTGGAATTAAATTAGATTTAAAATTAAAAATTTCTAATTGTGTTTCTTCATATGTTTTATTAAAATTATCATATATATATGAATTTTGTTTTCCTATTCTTGCATCTTGAGGAAAAATATTTTCTATTTTTGAAAAATTAGTTTTTCCAAATTCTATTTTTAATAAATCTCTTAAATAAACTTTTTTAACTTTTGTATCTTCTCCTCTTAAAGTATTAATAAAACTTTTATCATAATAATCTTTTTCATATCCTGCTTCAAAATCATCATAAGTATTATATAATTTATGAGGAAAATATTTTGTTCTTAATTTATTTTTTTTATTTAAAGCTAATAAACCTGATTCATCATCATAAAAATCTTCATCATCTGATGAATTATAATCTAAAAAAGTATCAAATACATTTCTTATATTTTCTTTTTTAAGATTATTTAAATATTTTGGTTGATTATTTCTTAATATTTGAATTTGAGTTTTCACATTATTTATTTGACTTTGTGTTTTAATATTATTATCCATAAAAATTAAATTTAAAAGTTTAAAAAAATAAAAACAAATATTTGTTTAAAAATGAAAAATATATTTTTTAAATATTTATTGAGATAAATATTTGTATTTATTTGTATTTTCGAGAATATAATCCATTATCAAATCCCCAAACTTTACTCATAATATTATTAAAATCTTCATCTTTTTCAATTAAGAAAGAAATCATATTATAATAATCTAAAAATTCTTCTAAACTAACTTTTTCATCTCCAGGAATTCTATTTTGATTTAATAAAATAAAATGATAATCTATACTATCTAAAAATTCACTTAATTTTTCTTGTTCTGTTTTTTTTCCTGAACTAACTTCAGGATGTTTTGAAGCATTATAACTTAATCTAATATCCATTAAATTAATTATATTTTCATTATTAACATCTAAATTTTGGAATATTTTTTTTACTATATTTCTTCTATATTCATTCATATCTCCTATTAAATTTTGAATAAAAATTTCATAATCAATTTCTCCTTTATTATTTTTATCATATAAATTAAATATTTGATTTATTTCATTTTGAGGAATATTTATTCTATAATTTTGTAAATATTTTTCAAAATCTTTTAAATTTGTTGTATGATTATTATTATCATCATTTATCATAAATGTTCTTCTTAAACTTAAAATTCCTCTTGTACCTCTTTCTTTTATTTTTTCTCTTAAAGTATTTAAAGGATCTTTTAAATTTTTTTGTGGACTTTGTTTTTTTTTATAATTTATATTCTTATTATTATTTGAAGTTGTATAATCAACTGGTTCATCATCAACTCCAAAAGGAATATTCTTTTTATAATTATTACTTTTTAATCTATTTTGATTATTTTGATTATATAAATTATTGTTATTATTATAATTTAATTCATTTTTATTCATATTATCAAATTTTTTTAAATGATAATCTCCTAATTTCCATGAAGAAATTATAATATTTTCAAATAAATTATCATCTGGAATAAGAGCACTAATATATTTATAATAATTAATAAATTCATTTAATGAAACTCTTTTATTTTTAATTCCTGAAGTATTATTATGATGAGTTTGAAAAGTTTCAATAAATTCAGAATAAATTTCTTCTTCTGTTTTATCACCATTTAAAACTAATGGATTATTTTTAGTATTAAATAAAGTTTTAACTTCATTTAATCCTACAACTCCACTTTTATCAAGATCTAATTTATTGAAAGCAGATAAAACAAGATTTTTTCTTCTTTCATTTAAATCTCCTTTTAATTCACTTAAAAAATCAATATAATTTATATTATTTGAATTATTTATTTCAAACATTTGGAATAATTTTTCTATTTCATTATCTGGAATATTTAAATTTGATGCTTTAAATGCTTTTTGAAATTCATTATAATTTAAAGTACCTTCTTTATTATCACATAATAATTTAAATTGTCTTGATAAATTAAACAAACTTTTCGGACCTAAATCAATTAAATATTCCCTAAACAAATTTAAAGGATTATTATTTTTATTATTATTTTCAAAATTATTTTCATTCATATTTCCATTATCAATATTATTATTTTTATTATTATTATGAAAATTATTTTTAACATCTTCAACATTATCATAATTATTTTTATCTCCATCATCAATATTCCAAACATTATAAAGAATTTCTTCAAATAAATCATCATTATCAATAAGACAAGAAACACTTTCATAATAATCAATAAATTCTTCTAAATCAACAATTCCTTCTGCTCCTTCATCCCCATTTAAATACATATGATTAGCGTAAAATGTATCTAAAAATTCTTGTAATACTTCTTCTTCATTTTTTTTTCCATTTAATACAAAAGGATGTTCTTTTGCATTATAATAATCATTTATATCATTTAATAATAATTTTCCTTTATGTTGATAATCTAAATAATCAAAAACTTTTATTACTATATTTACTCTTTTTTCACTCATTTGTCCTCTTACTTTTCTAATAAATTCATCATAATTTATTTTTCCATTTTGTTGTTTATCAAATATATTAAAAACATTAAATATTTCTTCATCACTTAAACCAAATTTATATGAATTTGCTAATTTTTTAAAATCATCAAAATTTATAGTTTGAGAATTATCTTTATCTGCTAATCTAAAACTTCCTTCCATTGAAATAAAACCTCTTAAACCTTTTTTAATTAAATTTTGTCTTATAATTTCTATAAGATTTAAATCTGTATTATTATTATTATTATATTTATTTTGATTATTATTATCATCATCATCATTATAAAAATTATATTCTACTTGTCCAGTATACATATTTGGTTTTGGAACTTCAATTCTATTTTTTTCATTTCTATCTTCATTTATTATTGATTGATTACTATATAATAATCCAATAAATTTTTTATAATCTAATTCACCTGATTTTTCTGTATCATATTGATTAAATAAATTTAAAATATTTTCCTCTGATAATCCAGTTATTCCTATTTTATAAATTGTCTGAAGAAAAGTTTTTGGAGTACAATATCCTGTATTTCCTAAATCAAAATACTTAAAAGCTTTTAAAAGAACATTTTCTTCTAATGTATGCCCTGATGCACGTAATGCTAGTTTATTTTTTAATTCCTTTTCGAATTCTTTTCTTAAAGAGAGATTCATTTTTTTAAATTAATTTAAATTTTTATTTAAATTATAATTTATTCTTCATTCAATAATTTTTTTTTAAATTTAAAATAATTCTATTTATTAATGAAAAATAATGATTTTAGTTTTGTTTAAGAAAAAAAATAAAATAACTGAATTCAAATTTTGTTAAAATAGTGTAATTACATATAATGTGTTAGATAGATGAATATAATGAATAAAATAATTATATTAATTAATAAAATTAATAAAAAAATATTAGAAATAATTAAAATGGTAATATTTCCTTGAATTTATTGGAGAAATCATAGAAAAATGAAAATCATAATAATTTATTTATTTTAAGAAGAAATATTCAAGTATTATATTTTTATCAAAATATAGAATTAAATATTCAAACATAAGATATTGACTGAAAACATTATATTAAAAGAAAAAATTAGGAATAATTATTCAAGATATTAGTCAATAAACTAGAATATATTTAAAAAATTTAAATTATATGAAAAATCAAATATACTGAACTAATTTTTATAAATTATTTTTAACCTTGTTAATCTTTTAGTATAATAATATTATATAGATAAAAATTATTCTTAATCTTTATTTTAACACATACTCTAAGTTTTTTTTATATAAACTTGATACAATAATAAAAGTATATATATAAATTATATTATTTATATTCTTCAGTTAAAGATTTTTTGATGTTAATTATATTATTAATTGATTTAACTATATTTCTTCTTTTTTTTTCTCTTTCTAAAATATCAAATTTATTATATTGACTGGCTAAAAATTTAATTTCCATTTTTTCACTTCTATTATTATCCAAAATAGCATACATTAAATTATCTAATTTATTTCTTTCCTCAATCATATTTTGATTCATATTATAATTATCTGTTCTATAAACACTTCTTAAAGTAGTAAAATCTAAACTTAATCTATTATTTCTATTTAATCTATTTTTTTCTTTGATTTTTCTTATTCTACTTGAAGATTCATAATTATTATAATTTGAAGAAGTTCTATGAATTGAAGGTCTATTAGATTTTCTAAAATTATCAGAATTGAAAATTTTTTTTTCTGATTTAACATTATTTAACATTAAATATTTTTGAAATTGTGTAGAAGTTATTAAAAAATTTTTAACTGGAATAAAAGCTGGAAATTTTCTTTCTTTTTGTTGTTTTTTCATTAAAGTTTTTTGTCTAAATAAAGATTTGGCAATATCTAATTGTTTTTTTAATCCAAATCCCAATTGAGAATAATGTACCTTTTTACTTTCTTTTTTCTTTAAAATAGGAAGAGAATAATTAAAAGTTCCAACATGTTCTTTAAAAGGGTCAATTTCAAACATTTTTATTTGTTAAAAAATTATTATAAAAAATACATAATAAATTTAAACCAAAAAAAAAATATAAAAAAACTATAAAAAAATAAATAAACAAAAAAAAAATTTAAAAAAGTTTAAAAACCAAAAAGATAATAAATATTAAATTAAAGATCATTAGGACTTTCCACATTTTTATCCTCTTTTTCATTATTATTATTATCAGAATTAGTTTGTATATTAAATTGATTATTTTCTTGTAAATCACTCATTTTAACAGGTTCACCATCGATCATAATAGAATCATCCATAGGAGAAATATTTCTCCAATCAATATTAACACAAACTTTAGTTTGATCATAGCATAAAATTTGAACAGGTTCTTCATCATTATTTCTATTAATTAAAACTTTAGAAATTTCGTCTCCATAAACTGCAACAAATTCTCTGCATCCTCTTCCCATATCTGGAGGAGGAAAATGATATATATTATATTTTTCTGGATTACAAACATCTGTTAAATAATATTCTACATCTGATTCTTTCTTTTTTCCACGTAATGATTTACATGCCTCTTTTATTATTGCCTCACAGGCATCACAAAATAATTCCTTTGATACTGATGAAGGACGAACTGATTCTGGATCTGGAAATGTTTTGTTTTTTTTTCTTTTTCTCTTGGATTCAGAATTTTTTATTATTAAGGTTAAAAATAAAAGAAAAAGGATAAGTGGGTTTTTCATTTTTTTTTTTTTTTAAATGTTTATTATTTATTAATTTAATTTTTAATATTTTTTTTTTTATTTATATTTATTTTGAAGGAATTTTTTTTAATTTTTTTTGATAAATGATTTATTTTCAGTTTTTTTGGGATTAATTGTATATTATGTTCTGTAAAGTATTCAATAATCAGTTAAATAACAATAATCATAAAAAATATATTATAAGTAAAAATAATTGTTCAATGAATTTTTTTATTAATAATTTAATAATTTTTTTATTATTTTAAATAATTTAATGAATATTCTATTTATTTATGTTTTTCTCTTTGATTTTATTAAAAATGAAATTATTAAATTTGATAATTTTTATATGGGTTTAAATTATTTTTTACCTTTTAGATATTATTTTGATAGAAATAATTCTTTTTCTATTGATTTAAATATATCAAAGTTAAAGGAAACTAATTTTAACTTTTATATATATTTATTTGATTATACAATGTTATTGAAAAATAATATAAAATTATCTTTAAATCCAAGTATTTGTTGTAATTTAAATGGAGAACCTATTCTTTGTAATTCAAATTCTTTATTATCAAATTATTCTAAATTTTATAAAAAATATCCTCAGAATAATGAAAGAATAAACTTTAATCTTTTAAATAATTTTCAAGACATAAAATCAATTGGAATAATTGCTATTTGTGAAAAATTAAATGAAAAGGATATATCAGATAAAAAAAAACCATCTTTTGAAAATAAAAATTCCTTTAAAATTAATGGCAATATTCAGTTTTCAAATAATAAGAATTATTTATCTTTTGAGGAGAGTAAAATAATTTACATTTATTTTATATCTCTTTTATTTTATCTTATTTTTATTTTCAAATTACTTCAATTATTTTATATTAATTATTATAAAAAAAAGAAAAAATCTTTTAATTATATTAAACTTTTTATGTTAATTATACCATTAATTTTTCTTTCAGAAATATTTAAAATAATATTTCAATTTAATAGAATTTATCAAGGAATAATAAATATAATTCAGATTTTCTTTTATTCTTTAATTGAGATTATTATTGACTTTATTTTAAAATATATTTATTACATAATTAGTTTAGGTTTTACTGTAAATTTACATTTAAGACTTTTCAATTATCAATCTCATAATTCTTTTGGAGATTTTAGAAAATTTACTTATAATGAATTCAAAATTTTTTATCTTTTATGTTTTATTAATTCTTTTTCATATATTTTAAAAAATTTTTTTTTATATAAAAAATTGTATTTTGCAAAAGATATGGGAATATTAATATTATTAAATGTTATTTTAAATTATATTGATATTTTTATTTGGTATTCAATTTATTTAAAAATTAAAAAATTAGAAAATAAGATGAAAAATATTATTTATCTTGTGAAATATTTTAAAAAAACTAAAAAAATTATTATTTTATATGGTTTTATGAGTTTATTGACATTCCTTTTTTTTATTATTCAAAAAATTTCTTTTCTGTCAAATTTTTTTAATATATTGTTTTACATATTTTTTGAAATTAGGAGATTTTTTATTTTTGCTGGCTTAGTTTTATCTCTTTTTGGGAATATATTTCAAACAAAAGATGGTTTTATTTTAGATCCATCTCTAGAAAACAATGAAATATATTTTAAGAGGCCTAGATTATTATCATTAGAAAATTTAAAAACAGAATAATTAAATATTTACAATTCATATTTTATAAGTTATTTTCATTTTAAAAACATATATAATTTAATAATTTTAATTTAAAAATGAATTATAATAATCCAATTCAAAATTATGAACAATTACAAAGAGAATATTTTAAGCAAGCTGATTATAATAAATATATGAATAATTATGATTTTAATGCTCCTTTAGAAGAAATTGCACCTTTAGAACCTTTAAATTTTGATAAAAAAACAAATAATATAAATAGAGGAAATTTAAATGAAAGAAATTATTTAGATTATTTTGAAAGAGAAAAAGAAACGGGAAAAAAAAAAGAAAGGATAAAACAAATTGAATATAAAAAACAATTAGAAGAACAAATACTTCAAAATAAAATTAGAAAAGAAAAAGAAAAAGAAAGAATAAGACAAGAAGATTTAATATATGAACAAAAAATGAAAGAAAAAGAAATTTCTTATGCTCAAAAAGGTCAAGAAAAGTTAAAGCAAAAAAACTTAAATGATAATATTTTTTTTAATAACAAAATAAATAATGAGATGAGTAATGGAAAATCAAATTATAATAAAGATGAATTAGAACAAGAATTATTTAATTCTCATCCAGGATTAGAAAAAATTATGAAAAATATGAAAAATGATAATAATTATAATTTAAATAATTCAAATAATATTTCAAATTATAATCCAACTGTGAGTAACAATAATTTCCAAAATTCAAATTATTATAATAATAATAATCAACAACAATATAATAATAATTATCAAAACAGATTTCCCAATGAACCCCAAAAACAATTTATTAATAATTCTCCAAATAATTTGAATGGTCAAAATCAAGTTCAAAATATTCAATCACCTAATAAAATGATTGAAAATACACATAATAATTATTTTATGTCAAATCCATTAAATATAAATAACAATTTTAATGAACAAAATTATTTTCAAAATAATAATATAAAACCTCCCCAAACACCTCAATCTCGTAAATTAAATTCTATTAATTATTTAAATAATAATGATCCTTCATTTAATACCCAAATAAATAATAATAATTATCAATTAAGTCAACCAAATCCAATAATAAATACATCTTTACCTAATTTACAAATGAATATATCTCAAAATAATCCTTATAATAATAACAATAATAATGGTAATTTTAATAATAATAATAATTCAAATTTTAATACAAATCAAAATTATAATCAAAATATGAATAATAATAATTTAATTTATCCTCCTATATTAGAAAAGATTTTTGACTTTTTTAAAGAACAAATTAGAATAATTCAAGATTATAAGGTAAGAATAGAGCAATTACAAAATGAAAGAGATCAAGCAATTTTCCAAAATAAAGCAAATGAAGAAAAATTAATGGCAATTCAAAAGATAAAAGAACAACAAAATCAAATGGAAAAAAATTTTGGAAATTTACCTTATTATCAAGGAATAAAAAATAATATGGAACAAACAATATCAACTCTTTTAGAAAAAGATCAATCATCAATAAAAAGGAATGAAATGAATCCTGGAATACATCATAATAATTTTGAAAATAACAATAATAATAATAATAATAATAATAATAATAATAATAATAATAATAATAATAATAATAATAATAATAATAA